>CATIWK010678628.1:0-23336 GCA_949634005.1 Mallotus japonicus | reverse complement strand
AAAAAAAAGAATTTAAGAAAATATGATGGAAATTGAGAATGAAGCTAGTCAATATTCATCAGCTTCATTCACATTTTATTTCTAATTATTGGGTTGCTATGTTAAGTGTTCATGTTCAATTCTGATGCCTTAACATGCGTACTTCTAATCAGACAAGTAGCTTTCATCAATCATGATACTTAACAGGCAACACAGTGCGATAAGAACTCAAGAAAGGGGGCAATTACTTGAAACAGCCGAGTCCAACAGCCAGATGAGCTGCAAATCCTGTGGCAAGTCTAGTCTCGGCTGTTGATGCCACGAGATGAGGAACTTTGGCAAGTGATGCTTCTAATTTCTGGTTTTCAAACGACAAGTCAACCATGTCTCCTCTCAAATGCTTGTCATATGATGTCAGGTAAATGGCCATGTCCACTTAATGCTATAAGTATGACCTTTCCCCTCTCCAATTTCTCTATAATGGAGAGCCTCTCTTATGACTGCTGCGATCATCCAGTTTCTCTCCCTGAAATACCTCTAGAATATTACATCCAACAATTGAAAGAATGAAAAATATTTTGAATATTTTATCTTGGCTGATAAAAATATAATGTATGTGCCACTGAGGTAGAGGTATAGCTGTCATCAACTCTTGGAAGGTATAGCTGTCATCAACTCTCTCCAAGGTATTATGAGGTGTAGATTCGAATCTTGTTAGTAATGGTTTGTGGAATTAATATTCACTTCATTTAAAAGAGGACTAATGCTTAGGTCATATGACCTCTAATTGGGATATGTAATACATTCAGAGTAGGTAAGAGTTTTCCACCTTGATATATTTGGCAAGTTAGAAACAAGCACTAAGTTTAGTTCATAATTTCCTGCAGTAAGATCCTGTAATAAAAACTTAAAACTTTGGTT
The DNA here is from genome assembly GCA_949634005.1 of Mallotus japonicus. Lineage (NCBI taxonomy): Eukaryota > Viridiplantae > Streptophyta > Magnoliopsida > Malpighiales > Euphorbiaceae > Mallotus > Mallotus japonicus. The sequence continues at coordinate 22,436 of CATIWK010678628.1, read as the reverse complement.
AAACATTTTCAATCTTAATGGCAATGGTTTAATATATATATATATATATATAATATATATAAATGTACGAAGGGGAGGTGGACAAGCAAAATTACAAAAAAGTATTCACTCATTATTAGTAAAAATTGTATAATTTAGTCATTTACTAATAAAAGTAAAATTAAATTAATTAAAATATAATTTTAATTTGATTGAAAGTTTATTTCCTATTTTAATTAGGTTAACTTATATTTTATCTCTAACAAAATAAAATAAAATAAAATTAAAATGTAATTCTAATTTAATTGAAATTATATTTCCTATTCTAATTAGGTTAACTTTTATTTTATAATAAAAATGGAATTAATTAACATATAATTCTAATTTAATTGAAAGTATATTTTTTATTTTAATTATATTAATTTCTATTTTATCTCTAATAAAATTAAATTAATCAAAATTTTAGTGATAATTTTGTTAAAAATATATGTTCTTCTATTTTAGTTAGGTCTACTTATATTTTATCTAATATAAATCAAATTAGATTACATAATTAAGTCTTAGTATAATAAATTCAATAAGTAAATAATTAAAATTAAAATTAATAAATTTTATGAAAATAGGAAAAGTATATAATTTATTGTAAAAGTAGCTATTTTTATGAATTAAAAATTAATGAATAAAAAGTGGAGCATATAATTTATTTGAAAGTATATTTTTTTTGTAAGAGAAGTATTATAATAATCGTTTTTAGATATTTTAAAAAATTTAACAAAAAAGAGTTAAAATTAAATTAAATAATATTTATCATTTAATAATTAGTTGAACTTAAAAAAATTACATTAAATTAATTTTTGTGTAAATAAAAATATAAATATTAAAAATATTAAAGAAATAATGTGTCATAGCTCAAATAAAAATTAATGCTTAAATTGTAATAAATTATAAATTCAATGGGTTGTAATATTTAAATTGTTATATAAAGAAAATATAACTTTTATTATTTTTAATTTTTTTATTAAAAATAACTAATAATTTTTTAATTATCTTATAATTAATTATAACCATAATATTTTTTTTTATATGAAATTAGTTCTAGACTAGATAAAAATTAATTATAAAAAATATTGAAGGAATATTATATAATTATTTAAGTAAAAGATTTATAAAAATTGTAATAAATTATTACTATATTAAATTAATATTAAATTGATATATAAATAAATAACAATGTTATTATTTTTAAAATTTTTATTTAATAATAATAATAATAATAATATGTTTAATTATTTTTTTACTATATATCACGAGTCTAATAAATTTTTTGTTCACGTGTGAAACACGTGGTTGTTTATATATATATATATATATATATACACCTCACAACGGAGGCCAAATAAGCTGCAAGTAAAAGCCAGAGAACTTCGACCTCATTGGTTAGCACCAATTTCTATCACAAAATTCTTGATGCCTTGTTGTGCATTACAGAAAGCTTGTGGAACAGCAGAGTTGGGTTTATAAGATCCATAAGGAGTAACACCTTCATACTTGTAGTAAATTTTAGCAGGTGCACTCAGAAGTTTCTAGTCTCTTGGCCCTGAAATGTTTTCTGAAACCAAGAACAACAACAAAGGAACAATATGAGATGCTTCTTTGAATATTGAAATAGAATTAATGTATGCACAACAAATATTAGATAAGAGTTTTTTGACACATCATGTATAATCAACACATGATTGATTATTAAAAATAAACCAACATTGATTTAGAGACTCAATTCTCAATCCAAAGAAAAATAAGCAAAAAGCTTCAATTTTATTAATAAAAGTGAAAAGCCATCTTAAATAAACCATAAAGCAATTATTTATAATCTAATGATAATAAGGATAAAATAGGAATAAATAAATATCCCAAATAACAAAATGAGAAAAACTCCAAAAATGAATAACATAAGCTATTCGTAGCTTACGACTGTGTCAATATGACTCGTGTCTGATTCTAGATTGTCAACTCTGCTTTGCTCAGTCTCAGGTACAACCGTGTCACAAACCCGCAATCGTGCACTACCTTGATCCCTTAAAAGAACGATCTTCATCATTCACCTCCACTTGCAAAGAACTCGTTTTGGAGTTACTTTCCGGATACCCAAGGCTTATGTCTGGGGGGAACAAAGTAAGATCAACAACATTGAACGTGTTCAAAATGTCCATCCAATTTGGCAAATCTACCGCATAAGCATTGCTGTTGATTTTCTTAACAATCTTGTAGGGTCCATATTTTCTTTGTTGAAGCTTGCTATGGCCACCTTGCAATCTAGCCTTGCCGATGAACAACATTTCTTCATTTCTAACATCAAATACTTTGATCCGCCTATACTTGTGATATGCCATATCGGTTTGGAAGGAGAACGAAACATGCCTTATAATAAGGATGTGGATACCTTCCACTTGAGACGCGTAGTGGGGTTGGTGCCCCTAAAATTGTGCGGCTGTGGTAGGTTGGAGCCTCCAGCCAAAGCGGATAGTATCTTAGTGGGCTCGCTGCCTCCGCTACAGGAAGGGTTTCAGTTGGTGCTGGCCTTTCCCCCTGAGACGCATTTTGGGTTGTAGCCCTTAAAACTGTGCGCTCTGGGCTTTCGAGTTGGGGCTGGGCCTGTGCAGGCAAAACGGACAATATCTCAAGTGGGTGGGCTGGGGCTGTTACAGTGGTATCAGACTCAATCTTTGGAAGCTTCACCAAATCCAATGCATGATTAGGACATTCATGTACATAATAAGCTGACAACCTAGCATGCATAACATTCCTAGTCTACTTCTATGTGCTCAAATATTTCAAGACTTGATGATCATTATAGAGAATAAACTTTTTGACTATGAGAGAATGCTCCTAAATTTTCAAAGCCCTCACAACAACCTAAAAATCTTTATCATAGGTAGCCCATTTTTGCTTACCTTCACATAACTTCTCACTAAAGAAAGCTACCGACGTCTTCTCTTGGGATAAAATAGTCTTTATACATACTCTACCAGCATTACACTCCACTTCAAATAACTTCTCAAAATTTGGTAATGCTAAGACATGCATTGTTCTCAATTTTGAATTGATCAAAGAAAAACTACTGTTGCGTTGAAAACCCGCAAGTGCACGGATCGTGAATTGTAATACAAAAGATATCATTCCCACGGAGACTGTATATTGAGTACCAATATTTTTACTTATGTTCTCAGCTAGTAAATTAAATGAAAGTGAATTTTGTAATAAAATAAACAAAGCAATCTGATTGAATTGTAATCAAATGATAAAGAACTTAGAGCCCAGGTTTAGTTTCACTATTCCAATATGATCATGAACACTTTAACAAACAAAAATAATGATTTCAGTTAAGGGTAATTGTTCTAAAATACCTAAAGACTCTCTTGAGTTCAATTAAGCATGCAAAGATTAAAGCTTAACCTACTCTCATGGTTAAAAAGTTAATCTAAACTCATTAAGTTCCTTAACAATTAATTTACCACCGTAGACCCCTGCCTACTGTCATGGTTCCCCGTAGAGCTCGCCTACTCTCGTGGTCAAGTGGTCTAAGTCCTATGAGTCTTAAGCTAATAAATTCCCCTAACTCTTATTGGTGAATTTATCTATAAACATGCAAACAAGCTGGCCAAGAGTGAAAGCATAAAATAAGTTCAACTCAAAGAATTAACTAAAAATCAAATTAAATAATAAAACTCTTGTATTTAATCATGTCATAGAATAGTTACTCCTAACCTAAACCCTAATGGAAATTTAGCCACGCATGATTGTGGTGAAGCACACAAACATAATTAAAAGATATAAAAGATGAAGAAGAAATAAAGATAAATCTTCTTGAACCCTCGCACAATCCTTGCTTGCACTTGTTTGTTGCCTTTTGAATGCCAAAAATTTTCACTTGAAACAGCTCTTAAACCTCCTTTTATAAGGTAGGGTTGATGAGAGTCCTTTTTGCTCTTGAATCTCTTTCCCTTCTAAGGTAGGAAAACTTCTTTTTCTCGACATTGCTTTAGACATGGCCGTGTTGAATGTTATGTCACATTGCATGTCAAGTTCCATATCATCACACAGTTTGAGTCATGCCATGTCTAATGTTGTGTCGAATTGTTTTCTCTTTTCCTCACTTGGCAAATGACCACACGGTTTTGCACATGGCGTGAAGAAGGTGTGTCAGTCCTATTTTGCTTAGTCCACTACACGACATGATTTTGGCAAGCCGTGTTGCATGTTGTGTTGACACAAATCCTTACTTTTCTTGGATTTCCTCTTTATACTTAACTACAAAAAGGAAAATTAATTAACATCAAACAAAAACTCCTTAAAATATGCTTTTAAACAATAAAATCCTAATTAAAATACTAACACTAATATATTTCCTATTTAACCTTATATTCTACCCAAATTATTCCAATTCTCATTCAATAATTTGTTAAAAGTCAACTTAAATATGTGTAAATATTATACACATAAACTACTCTTTTGCTCCTCACCCTAGTGGAATCTTCCTTTATTCGAACATTCAGTATTAGGTGCTATAATACTGCTAAAGTGTTTAATGAACCTCCTATAGAATGTTTCTAACCATAGAAGCTCCTTACATCACTCATATTCTTTGGGGTAGGTCATTCTCTAATAGCCTTCATTTTCTCTTCATTTACTTTAATTCCATCTCTACTCACCACATAGCCAAGAAACAACAAGCTATCTCTCATGAAAACACACTTCTTCAAGTTTGCATGTAATTTATTTTTCCTCAACACCTTAAACACTTCCCTAAAGTGTCATATATGCTCCTCCCTCGATTTGCTACGAATCAAAATATTATCAAAATAAACAACTACAAATTTACCCAAGAAAGGTTGTAGTACCTGATTCATAAGTCGTATAAATGTACTAGGAGTATTGAATAACCTAAAAGGCATGAAAAACCATTTATAGAGTCCATCCCTTTTCTTGAACATTGTCTTCCACTCATCACCTGGACGAATTCTGAGTTGACAATAACCACTCCTCAAGTTTATTTTACTAAACACAACTACTCCACTCAATTGATCAATCATATAATCCAACCATGGAATTGGAAACATATAGCCAATAGTGATTTTATTGATTGCCCTACTGTGAACACACATTCACCAACTTCCATCCTTTTTAAGCATTAACAAATCCAGGACTGCATATGGGCTCATGCTAGCTTGAATATGGCCCTTACTTAACAACTCTTCTGCCTTTTCCCTTAAGATTTCATTCTCCTTGGGACTCATTCCAAGGAAAGTTAGGAAGAGAAGTACCAGGAATTAAATCTATAATGTTGTATATGCGTAGGAGGCAAGCCTGCAAGCAACACATCAGGAATCACATAATCAAACTCTTTCAACAAAGTCTGCACCTCCACTGGAATTTGATCCCCAACTAAATATCTATCATCTTTCTCTCTTTTTACCACAATAAATGCACCTCTCAAGTCTCCTTACACTCATCCATAAATAAAGATGATCCATACATAAAAGTTAGGAAGTTCCTTCCCTCCACTTCTAAAGCCCTGGGTTGGTTTTTCCTAATAAATAAAACCAGTGTATACCTCATTCCATTCTTTTCTAACTGATACATATTACTCATACTCAATCGTTTGGCATCCATATCATACTTCTAAGGATGCCCAAATAAGATATGATAAACATCCATATCCATAACATCATAATACACCTTATCACTATACTTGCTAATGGAAAATGACACCTTACAAGTTTCAGTTATCCGAATTCCACTAACCCCTTTAATCCACCTAATGGTGTATAGGTTAGGATGGGTTTCTATTACCAATTGTAGATTCTCCATAACATCTCAGTCTATGATGTTTTCTTAACTTCCACTGTCAATGATAATGTCAAACTAACTCCCTTGCATGATACATCTAGTGTGAAAGAGTTTGTGGCCTTATGCATCATCCTATTCTTTGGGACAATATAAGCTTCCTCACTACACATATAAACTCATTCTCTTTATAATCTTCACATTTATTATCCCTATTAGGTCCACATACCTCATCCCCTACAACAATGTCATCCTTCTCTACTACATCCATCGCCTTCCGCTTAAGGCACGCATTAGAACGATGGCCAACCTCTCCATATATATAGTACTTAGCACTGAAAGGCTTTGTATAATGATTATTATTTTTGGTAGGAGCTAAAGTATTACCCTTACTTCGTTTCACTACTACACATTTCCCTTTCCCTGCACTAGTATTTGTAGTTTCTATAGTACTAAATATAGTTAAAAGTGCTTTTCCCTTATCACTTGGAACCTTATTATCTACTTCTCCGTATCTTCTATAATTAGCACTCGACCTTGCTCCTATATGAGGGGTTCAACTTTCATCTTAAATTTCTAGCCTCTTGCACACTGAAAATCATCTGCACCTCAATCTTGTCTCTAACAGTTGGCTTCAATCCACTCAAGTATCTCACTACCTATTGGTTCTTGCTCTTTGATAATTGATTCCTCTCTACCAACCTAAAAAATTTAGCAGTCGCTCATTCATACTCTTACTACCATGCGAACACCTTTGATAAGTATAAAAAAAATAGATTACTCATAGTCTGAAGGCAAAAATCTTCCTCGTAATAACTACTTCATCGTCCATCAAGTATGCACTTGACCACGCTCCTCTCTCATCTTCGTTTATCTTAACCTATCCCATTGTATTGATGCTCCTCCTTTCAATATATAAGCAACAAATTTGACCTTCCTATCCTCGGGCAACTTAGTATATTCAAAGAACTTATATACTTCAATCAACCAATCTAAAAACTCCTTAATATCAAGATCAACACTGAAAGTAGGAATATCTACCTTTAGTTTGTACTCATCATCTCTATAGTTTGGTTGCCACTATCTTCCATATATCTATCTTCCGTGTGGAAATGCCATTTCACCAAAGTTGACCTCCTCATATGAAGTGTCATCAAATCCAACAGCTGACCTTCTTTGATTTTGTATATTAGAGATGGAATTAACATTGGATCTAGCGAGGCCAGTTCCTCTGCCTTATTCTTAAATCATCATTCCTATGCTCTTGTCTGTCAATCCTTAATAACATCTACAATTGGGTTTGTATGGTTTCCAACTGTTGAGTTAAATTTTTTACTGATCATTGCATCCTGTCAAATGATTGATGCTACTCATCAATCACCTTCCAAGCAGCCTGCAATTCCCGAATCATAGTCTTGGGATTGGTTGCCACCACTAGCACCAACATTAGCAATCGATTAGGAGAAACTGGCTCTGATACCACCTGATGCAACGTGTAGCAAAATAAACCAACCTCAATCTAGAGACTCAATTCTCAATCCAAAGACTCAATTCTCAATCCAGAGAAAAATAAGCTAAAAGCTTCAATTTGATTAATAAAAGTGAAAAGTCGTCTTAAACAAACCCTAAAATAATTATTTATACTCTAGGGATAATAAGGATAAAATAGGAATAAAATAAATATACCAAATAACAAAATAAGGAAAAATCCAAAAATAAATAACGTAAGTTGTCTGTGGCACATAGTTGTGTCAATATGATGCACGATTGTGTGCATCTGATTCTCTTGGTGCTTGAAAATTTTCACTATCAAACATAGTCGTGTGAAGAAAACTGTACAGCCGTGTCTGGTTCTAAACTATCGACTCTATTATACTCAGGCTTAGGCACAACAATGTCACAAACCCGCACAACCATGTACTGCCTTGATCCCTCAAAAGAGCGGTCTTCATCATTTTTAGGCCTCCCATATACTATCAACTTTACATGTAAAGTTTAGACAGTTATTTGAGTAAATAAATAATTAAAATATTTTTACGATGTTTAAAAAGATTATAATTAATTTTAATCATCATAGAATAGTAATTTTTTTATTTTAAATTAAGAAAAACTCTAAATTGATACATTATTTCTTCTTTACGTATTAATATCAAATCTTTATTTCATATTTTAATGTAACTGTTTATATCTTTAATCACTGGTGGCCTCTTCGGATAATTTTTGCCAAAGGTGTTTTAGTTGCGATCATTATCAGCTTACTGATTCACCTACAAATACAAATTGAAATCGACCAAAAGAACCCACTTTAGGTCCCAATATTAAGTCAACTTAAAAAAAAAATCCCTTAATTGTTGATGTGATATCAATTGATGTTTCCAATTTAGATTAGGAAAAAAATACTGTTACTTCCAATTTAGATTAGGAAAAAGATATGCGTTCACCCTTAACTTGTTTCCTTTTTTTCAAGTGGATTGTGATTCCCACTGGAGAATGGATTTGTTAATATCTTTCAAATTAGTAAAAAAAAAAAAAAAAAAAATCCACTTACGAAATGGATTTTTCATTCACTCCAGTCTTCAAAATTTTTCTATATATACACACTTTAGGGCTAAAATCTCCACCATAACTCGAAACTAACAAAACCCTTCTCCTTTTACTGGCCATCAAAACAAACTTCTTTTTGTTTTTTTCTTTCAAGAATCAAAACATGGAACCCACTAGAATGATCACTCTCAAGGCCTCAGACCGCAAGGAGCCCTTCGAGGTGGAATGATCAGTGGCAATGGAGATGGTAACACTGAAGAACTTTCTTGACAATGATGATTTCTTTGTATTAACCTCAATACCTGTTCCTCGAGTGTCCTCTAAGTGCCTATCTTTGATAACAACCTACATTGAGAAAAATCTTGAACTTCAAGCTCTTAATAATGAGGAAACAAGAAAAGCGTATAATGCTGAATTCATGAAGTCCATGAGTACCCGCGAACTACTAGAGTTAATGTTGGCGGTTGATTATCTAGACGTCAAGTATTTGCTCGACCTCCTGAATAAAGAAGTGGCTGTACGCATCGAGCACCAGACTGTGGAGGACGTACGCGAACTATTTGGCATTGAGAGTGATTTTACTCTCGAAGAGGAAGCTAAACTGCGCCTCGAAAACAACTGGGCTTTCGATAACATTGATTAAGATCACTAAACTAATTAATATTTGGTGTGTGTTATTATTTTTCTTTAAATCTTATGCTTTAGCTCGCAAGAAAATTGATTTTCAGATTATGACTGGATTATGTATTTAATTCTCCGTATACATATATTGTACTTGTTACTTTCTTTATGGAGACATCAAAGATTGTTTTTTCCTTACCAGCTGATTCCAACAGTTGTTGATAGACATTAAAGATCTTTAAGGATTAGTTTAGTTGTTTGTGTGTTTTTTTGCCTTTTTTCTTTTTAAATTATTTTTTAATTTATATGGTAAGAGGAATCTCGAGCAGCTTACAATGCACTTTAATGCATGCCAAGTTGACTGATTACCTGGCGAAATTGCTAGTTTTGCAATTGAGACTGAAGCTAGTCAATCCAAATCATCTGCAATTCTGATATCTTAGCATGCATACTTTTATAAGGGGATGTTCTAATGTATCTACGAAATCTGTATAAATCGTTGCACATGAGCAAAAACTATAAGAGTAGCACCATGATGTAAATTCCCATTTGAGGAAACCTCCTTGACCTCTTGGATTTAAGAACTTGTAAATTAACAGACTAGAAGCTACAAACAGAACCGGTTAGACATCATCAATTGCATAGTTTTTACATTTAAAAACTTTATACTGCTCAAAACATCATCCACTTGATGTAAATTCCAGCTGAAATTTGAAGCTTAAAAGCAAATGTACCTTCATAGCTTTCAGAACTTTTTTTTTTTTTGACCAAAGTTTAGGGGATTGGGGGGGGGGGGAGGGCGTGGGTCTCGAACTTGAGACCCACAGCCTTGCCCTCCAATAGCCTGGCCACTAGGCTTGTGCACCTGTTTTTGTAGCAATTTTTTTAAAAAAATTATATTTATTAATTCATATGTGAGAGAAAAAAAAAACCATTTGATGAGAATTATCAAATCATAAAAAAAAAAAAAAATCCCTCCCTCGCCTAAGCAAATAAGGATCATTTGATTTGGTGATGTGGCCACCAGAAAAATCTAAGTTGGTCCATATAGGCGTTACATCAAAAGGCACCATTTTTTATAATTAAAAAAAAAAAGCATAGCCTTTGACAATATTTTTTTACAATTTAATCATGACTTATTAATTTTGACAAATTGATGTATGTATAGTTTTTAAATTTTTAGTTTAATATATATTCTTTTCACTTGATACATGTAAAATGATTTTTTAAGTAATGAAAATTCAAAATTAAATTATTTAATTAAATAAATTCTTACTTTTTGTAAATAATGAAGATTCAATTGTTACATGCCAATTGATATTTATTTTAATTATTTTGAGTTAAATTATTATTTAGAAAATAATTTAATTTAAATATTTGAAAACTAACACAAGCAACTAGAAAGCAAGTTAAAGCTGAAAAAGTAAAGCATGTCAAACTACGTGCATGGATTATAATAACAAACATGCTTAAAAGAACCATCACGACTAGATATAATTACCCAGTTTTAACTAAGGAACCTCCAAGTAAAATAGAGAAACACTTAAAGACAACTTGGAATCTTGAAAAATTGGATGTAAGATTCATCCAAGGAAAATATTTGATAACTTGATTCCGGAACCTCCGAGTCTTACGGTCAAGCAATCAACAACAAGGCAAAGTGAGATGTGGGGTTTCCCCCACAAACCCTCCGATGCTTAAGTTAGCAAGGGTAGAGAGAGAAATCTAGGGAGATAAAGAGAGAATAAGAGCAAGGAGAATAGAATGAATGTTATGGGAAGAGGTGAGGAGTATTTATAGAGGGTGAGATGCTCAAACCTGAGAGGAAAAGGATTCCTCTTTCGTATAGGACTTGTGTCTTTAGGAGGAGTTTACTTCCTGATCCGAAGCTCCTCTTCCTCTTTGGATTTAGCTTCCTTTCTCTGCAAGTCACTATTATTTAGGAAAATAAATGAGTATTAGAATAGGAATATACTTGTGGGGTATCAAGAGTCCACATCGAAAGTATATTCGAATATTTATGTCCGAGTGTCTGGAGATGTGATGGAGTCTTGTTGCGAAGATGTTGATCGGATACTGAAGGGTGAGCTGAGGTGGCCAGCCTCAGTCACTGATGTTGAAGATGCTCGGTACCGAGTCTTGGAATTCCGAATGTTATAGTTGAAGAATGTGATGATGCCAGCTGGACTTAGATGCCCAGTAATAAGATATTCAATGAAAGATGCTTGGTGTTAGGAAACGACCCGAGAGATTAACCCATCAGTGGTATAAAAATGACCTGACGGGACCAGCCGTCGCTGGAGTTTTAATACTCGGTATTATAGAAGCGACCCGAGTCTTGGAACCTCAGTGATATCAAAGTGACTTGATGGTGCCAGCTTTGAGCTGAATAACCTCAGTACTATAGAAGCGACCTAAGGGTGCCAGCTTCAGTCACTGGGCTTAGATCTCGGTGTCTTAGAAATGCGGCCTGAGTGCCAAACCTTAGTACTATAGAAGCGACCTGAGATTGCCAGCTTCAGTCACTGACCTTAGATCTCTATGTCTTAAAAATGCGGTCCGAGTGCCGAACCTCAGTACTATAGAAGCGACCTGAGGGTGCCAGCTTCAGTCACTGGACTTAGATGCTCGATACTTTGAAATCCAGAGAAATGAGCCATCATTGAGTGTTTACGTCTTTTGAGATTTTAAATTTCAAACTGTTACAGCTGTTTGTGTTAGAGGGGGAGACATTTCGTAATGTGGTGATGATAGCTGAAGAATCACGTCAGTTGACAAAACAACGCTAATAATGATGACTGTTGAGATGGTATTATGACGATGCTACCTCCACAATTGTTGGCTTGAGTACCCATTTAGTAAGGGCAGTCCGAGTCTTCCTGGAATCTTCCTCTAGGTTTATAAAGTGCAAGTCGAGGCTATGCAAAGACACTTATTTCTTTTCTTTTGCTAACCTCCTACATATTGCTTTGCTGCCTAGTGCTTCTGCCATTTATTTTAACTATTCCAATCATCTGTTAGCACCCTTGTCATTTGCCCTAGTTTGTTTCCTACATTGCCTATCTGCGAGCGACAATTACTGTGCATTTGAGGGATCTGTGCATAGTTTTTCAGGTGAAAAACTTCTGTCTTTTTATTTGATTTTCTTTCATTTGTAAGTATTATGGCTCCCAGAGAGCAAGTGAAGTCAGATCTGTTTGAATCAAGGGTATATAAGAGTATGTTGAAATGGTATAAGAGGAGATATAGCATTCCTAGGGAGTTTACTTTACATACTGTAAGAAAAGATTTTAGGGCTCATGAACCCTTGACAAATGATGTGAAGATGGTTGTTTATACTGATCAGTTAGAGGGGGGTTTACGGTTTCCTATAGACCCTTTTGTGAAGAGGTTCTTAAATAGGTTTAACATAGCCCCTGGGCAACTCCATCTCCATAGCTATAAGATTCTAACAAGGTATTCAGAACTTGTACATAGGGAAAATAGGGAGCTGGATCTAGAAGTGTTCCGATTCATGTATAGTTTAAATAAGAAAAAGGGAGAACTGACCTTCTCACTATCAGCTACTCTGAATTATAGTATTTTTGTCAAGCTTTCGGATTTGCAGAAATCGTGGAGGCATAGATTTTTTATTATTGAACACCCCCACGATTTTATTGATATTCGGAGAATGTGGGTGGATGAATGCCACAGGGTACCACGTCTTCTGAAGTTATCTGAAGAAGATAGTGATCTAGTGCGCCATCTTCATGAAGAGAGTATCACTAAGGGTACTTCTGCCTAGAATTGTTCTCAGTGATACCTCCGGAGAATTTATCCCTGTAAAAAACATGTTGCTGGTAAGCTCCGAGCTTCTTGAAGGTATTGCTCTGACTTTACTTTTTCCTTTTCATGTAGATGGCTAACTTTTTTACCTTTACGGACATAATATTCATCTCAGATGATGAGCGAGAAGATGCTCAGATAAACATTGAGCCTATCCAGGAGCATGAGGTTGCTGTGATTCACGTTGAACGTCGGATAGAAATCGATGATGATTCCGAGGTTCCTCTTGTTCGGAAAAGTACTTCCGGGTCCTCTAAGAAGCGTTCTCAAGGTAAGGAGATAGAGGATGAGGAAGAGCTTGCTGAGGGCGTTTTCGTCAAGCGTCCAAAACTTCCTGGATGTCCGGATGTGAGGTCTTGGATTATCAGCAAGATGAGTCCTCCGAGCGTCCTAAATCCACAAGTTCGGGATCAATATGCTTACCGAAGGATGTTCAGAGGTGGCAAGACGTAGGGAGAGGCGAGCTCTACAATATGCTGATTTGCCATGCTCTAAAGGTAGTTTTTTTGCCAAAGTTTGAGTTTAAGATTCAAAGCTCTTTGCTGACTGTCTATATTTTCTCTAGATGGCTCAAGGCTTACTTCTGGTGAAGGATGATCACTTCGTTCTCCAAAGTGAATATAACTTTAAGAAGGCGGAGGCTGGTACCATTGCAATTGATTATGATAAGAAGCTGGATGCCGCCAAGCGGGCATTGGAACTTGAAGAGACCGAGCATGCCAAAGCTAGGTTTGAGGTTGAGTCTCGTCAAAAGAAGATTTGAGAATTTGAGGATTCGTAAGCTCAACTTGTTGGAAGAATAGAGAAGTAGGATTCGGAGCTTGAGCATTTGAAGAAGAAGCTGACTGAAGAAAAGGAATCCCAGAGCACTGATATAAGAACATATCAGAAAATGATGGGGGGATTTCTTAAGGTTTACAAATCTGAATGCAAGAGGGTGCCGCTTACTCAGAATGCCGATTTGGACTTCTCTGAGATTGATAAGATTACGCCTCATGATCTAACCATGTTGGCCTCATAGGAGGATAAGGCTAGCAAGTTTGCTTCTAAGCAACAGAAGGAGCCATCGACTAAAAAGGCTGATATTGCTGAAAAGTCTTCTTCTGAAGATCCTGCTGACCCTACAATTGCTGGGGAAAAAAAAACTCTTGAGGTTGAGCCATCTGCTGAACTTTCTGAAGTTTGAGTGCTTGAGAATGTGGACCCTCAATCTTCTAAAGGGATTGTGTCTCCCGGGTCTGAGGACAATGTAAATATTTAGAATTTTTTTTCTTTGCTAGTGTAATGACAGTTTCAGAAGATTAATGAAAGAGTATTTTATTTAATCTGACTTTTGTTGAGTACAATTTCTTTATTGATAATACTTTCGAAGACTATATGAGTTCTAAAATTGAGGCAACTCTTTTCCTTGTGCATCTTTAATTTTATATGCACCTTTAGTAGTTTTCTCTGTCACTTGATAAGGGCCTTCCTAATTAGGTCCAAGCTTCCCAGTTCTGGAACTTCTTTTACCGGGATACTTGTGCTATTTGTGAATCATCCAAAGTCGGGATACTTATGCTAGACTCTCCTTCTGAATCTTTTCAGGCTTCCTTGCTTCCTCTAAGTGCATTTCGTGCTTCTACTGGCGGTATAGTCACGTTGTTCTCCGGGTTAGCTATACCAGGATTATCGTCTTGAACTAAGGCATTCAGCTGTTGTTGCATTAGCACCATCTGAGCTTGGATGCTTTTAATCATCGCCTCCTTATCTGATGAGGAAAGGTTGAGTGTTTGGGTTACAGTGTTTAGGTCTGGGGTGTTGGTAATAGGAGTTCCTGGTAGGCTTGGGAAATGTATGTAAGGAATGGATCTGCCAGTGTGTTCAAAAGGAGCATAATAAAGGAAAGTTGTACCTGGAGTTAGCCAACTTTGAGCAACGCTGACTGGCGTATGCATATTGACGGGATTTTGTGAGGATGGTCCAGCATGTTGAGTAACAATAGTTGGATAAATTGGAATAATGGGAGCTGATGAGTTGATGGGAGTTTCTAAAGCTGTTGTTGGAGGATTGATCTGAGGGTTGATATGAGTTTCTGAGGCAGCAGTTAATGGATTAATTTTTGTGTTTATGGTTAGTGGTGGGCTGGATGCCATGATGTGAGTTACTTTGCTCGGTAGGTGGTGATGGCTTTGACTAAAGAGATTCCCACAGACGGCACCACTTGATAACTTGATTTCAGAACCTCCGAGTCCTGCGGTTAAGCAATCAACAACAGGGCAAAGTGATATATGAGGTTTCCTCCACAAACCCTCTGATGCTTAAGTTAGCAAGGGTAGAGAGAGAAATCTAGGAAGATAAAGAGAGAATAAAAGCTAGGAGAATAGAATGAATGTTATGAGAAGAGGTGAGGAGTATTTATAGAGGGTGAGATGCTCAAACCTGAGAGGAAAAAGATTCCTCTTTCGTATAGGACTTGTGTCTTTAGGAGGAGTTTACTTCCTGATCCGAGGCTCCTCTTCGTCTTTGGATTTATCTTCCTTTCTCTGCAAGTCACTATTATTTAGGAAAATAAATGAGTATTAGAATAGGAATATACATGTGGGGTATCAATATTCTTTGTCATTATGACATGCCACAATGTCTTAACAATCTCATCCTTAACATTTTATATGGAACATTGGTCTTACTCAACTCGAAGCATTTGTTCTTGATGTAGCATAAGGACGCTGTCACAGAAAAAATATATATGAGTTTCAGATATTATCTTGAAACATTCTTTCATCAAGCAACACAAACTCTACTTGAGTCTCCAATACAAAGGACATTAGCTCCAACAATTACCATGCTCCCCAAATTGTTTTGGCAACTGATTACCAGCGACACTAGTATTTTCTTTTTTACCGGATTTATCTTTGTAGGAATCATCGAAACTACCCGCCAAACATTGGTGCTTCATTTACAAAGCTTGTTGCCACATTTACAACAAATCTGTGCTGTATTTTTTTTTGTCTTGAGGCTTTCTTTGGACACAGCAACTCAGTAAGACTTCTCTTTAGAACAGCCTTTGAACGGCTTTTGTCAAAATCAGCAATTTGAACTTCTAAATTGGAATTAATGCTGGATATATATATATATATTGATATTTTTCTTTCAGCAAAACATCAATATCTCTTTGATACTCCTCCTTTTGAAGGAGCATCACTGGATTGAAAATTCTTTGTGCGATAAAAACAAACAAAGATGGTTCTTGGTCATTCACCAAAATTTTGGTTTTAATCTTTACGATTTATAGACAAGCCGATCTATAAAATTCCCAGTTTATGGACAAGTTGGTCCCATTACTTTTGTGTTATGTAAATGATTTTCGTTAGGTGAAAGATATATTTAGTTTCAATCGGCTCCAAAAATCATATTTTAATTAAAAAAAAAATTATATTATTCACTCATAAACCTCAAAAGAAATTTCAAAAGATAGAAATCTGATTTTTAAGATAAACAACACTTCAAAAAATCATTTCAACAGTTTATACTTGGACTCGCTTGGGTCCGTTTTCAAATAATTTCACTTTGCAGAATGTTTTTTTTTTTTTTTTTGACCAAACACTTTGCAGAATGTTGGTTTATTTAAAACATCTCTTTCTCATGGACTTTAAAAAATTCATGATTGAAAACAAAGTAATTAGCTCTGGCTAATCAGACTTAAAAGATGAAGAAAACATGAGGTAGAAGACAAGATTACAGCTCACAACACAATGTTACATCGTAAAATGCAAGAGTACGGCTCAAAGACAAAGTGGTTGTTTTTTTCTTCTCAAAAAGGACATTTTTTTTAAAAAAGTTTGATACGAAACCAAAATCATCGAAATGGAAAGGAGCTGTTAATTGTTAATATTTTGAAAATCATTTTTATGAGTTACTATCAGAAATGGATCTCACAAGTCTAAGATGGAATTTAACCTATGACCTCCCTCTCAAAAAGGCCACTTATTTTTTTATTTTTATTTTTTTGACACAGAGAAGGCCACTTTTTTTTTTTTTTTTTTAAGAAAGAGAAGGCCACTTAAATTTTAAAGTTTGTGTATATTTTATATTTCATGCATCAACCGAACTTGGTTTAAATACACAAAAAGGTCATGACAAATAATGCTTATAAACTAAGACAAGCAACTAATTAAAAAGCAATTTAAAGCTGCATTGGCTTACAAAGACATTATTTCTAAACATGCTTAAAAAGAGCACCATAACTAGTTATAACTAAATTTTATCTAAGCAACCTCCATGCAAAATAGAGACAAAACATTTAAAAGACAACTTGGAATCTTGAAGACTGGATGCTTTTGTTCAATCTCCTTGAATATCCAAGGATAAACATTCGTTGTAACAGCCTGTGCCACAATGCTTAACACACAACATAATTTTTTTTATCTCTTTATTTATTAGCTTAGTAACATTCAATTATTTTCTTCTGCTCCATGCAAATTTATCTGAACTTATTGTGAAAATTCCCATCTCTATTTCTCTGCTTCATCTCTTCCACACCATGTCCTTGTTCTTTGCTGTCATAGCATTAATGGTGTTTTCTGATCCAACATCTGTGCATGCCCAAAATGACCTGCAGTATCAGAACTGCAGCTCATCATTTACGTGTGGAAACATTACAGGTATTGGATACCCTTTCTGGGGATCAAATCGACCTGTTTACTGCGGTCATCCAGAATTCGAGCTTAGCTGCACTAGCCAAACAGCAATGATCACGATCAATAATTTGACTTACCAAGTGCTTAATATCAGTAGCGAGTCAGAGAGTCTTAAGGTTGCTAGAATAGATTACATAAATAGCATCTGTATTAACAACCTTTTCAATAGCACTCTGAATCCTACCATGTTCAGTTATGCTTCAGATGTTCAGGACATCAGTCTGTTCTACGGTTGCCCTGCGCTTAATCTTTCAGGTCCAGTTATAACAGATATTGGTGAGTTTTATTGCAACAGTAGCCATGGTCAGTATTTGACGTCTAACCAAGGTAATTGGACTGCTGATATAAGATACTACGTGGGAGCATGCAATAACACAGTTACTGTTCCAGCAACTCGATCAGCCGTTGCGATACTAAAGCATGGGACTCTAACTGAGGAGAACTTGATTACGGCTCTGGATCAAGGTTTCGGTCTACAGTGGAGCCCAAATGATACCCTTTGTGAAACGTGCAAATTGTCAGACGGGGTGTGCGGTTCGAACCGGACCACTGGTTCATTTGTATGTTACTGCACTGATCAGCCTTATCAGTTCAGTTGTGGAGGGACTACAACAAATCAATCACAATCCGGTGTGTTCTCTTTTCTCTTTATTTTCAATCAAAATATGACACAACAAGATGCATAACTGTAGCTGTCCAGATGGAACCTATATGAAATGAATCTATCATTGACATTGGGTGAGCTCTCTTTTTATGAATTTCTATGTACCACCACAAAGAGAAAACAATGAACAATAGTTAAGAGTTCCAATTCAGAAGAAGATTACTGTCCTTCCATGATTTTGACTCAGCTATTTGTGCGGTATTGGCTGAAACGTATTGATAATATTAATGAATTGTATCACAAAAGATAAAAGATTAAGTCAATAAACCAAAAAAAGAAATAGAACAAGTCAATAAGGAAAAATCTGCTGCTCCATTTCGAAAGATTTTTCAAAAGCAGAGGACTTGAATTTTCTTCTGAACAGATATATCTATGTTAGTTTGTTTGATTTGATTTGTGTCTTATTTCAGGTTATGTTAATCATATAATACGAATTTATTTTCATCTTACAGTTTGACTCTTCTTCTACAACCTCATATTTTTTTGCTACTGTAGACTTACATGCTCAAAAAGGTTCATATTCAAGAAACCATTATTGCCACAATCAATAGCAAATTTTGTTATATTTTGGACAGTTGCAAATATTTCCCAACTGAGAATTTGTTTCAATGGCATTTGTAGTCAAGCTAATGTTTCTGAATGTTATTTGCATGCAGGAGGGAAATCTAATAGAGTTGCACTTGAAATAGGTACCTGTACCAATAAATTCTTCTACACATTTTAGAAACATTTTACCATTTCTGTAAGTATCATCATTTAAAGAAAAAAAAAAAAAATTCAATCTGTCTTTTTTTTCCCCCATTCCAGGACTTTCCATAGCAGCAGCATCTATTGTTGGCATTTGTTTGGTATGCTTCTATTGTTTCACTAGAAGAAGAAGATTATGCAGTGGCAATGTAGTGAAACTGGAGAAGGGAAATAAAGAAGAACACAAAAAGATAGAAGCATTCATTATGGATTATCAGTCTCACATGCCGAAGCGATATTCATATTCAGAAATACAGAAAATGACCACCTCCTTCAGCCATAAGCTAGGCCAGGGGGGATTTGGAGGTGTGTACAAAGGAAAATTACCAGGCGGTCGCCTTGTGGCAGTAAAAATTCTAAGTGTGTCCACAGGTGATGGGGAAGATTTCATTAATGAAGTTGCAAGTATTAGCAAAACATCCCACGTAAATATAGTTTCTCTTTTGGGGTTCTGCTACGAGAGGACTAAACGAGCATTGATATATGAATACATGCATAATGGATCTTTAGATAAGTTCATATATGGTGGAAGGTCTCTGCATAATAACCAACATTTAGAGTGGAAAACATTATATGACATTGCAGTTGGTACTGCAAGAGGTTTAGAGTATTTGCATCGCGGGTGTAGTACAAGGATTGTGCATTTCGACATTAAACCACACAACATTCTTCTAGATGAAGATTTCTGTCCTAAAGTCTCTGATTTTGGTCTTGCAAAGCTATGCAAGAGAAAAGAAAGTATACTGTCAATGTTGGGTGCGAGAGGAACTATTGGGTATATAGCACCAGAAATATTTATGAACACTGGAGGGGTTTCTTACAAGTCTGATGTGTATAGTTATGGAATGATGATTCTTGAAATATTTGCAGGAAGAAACAATATGGATATTGGAGCATCTCCCAGCAGTGAAAAATATTTTCCAGATTGGATTTATACAATCCTTGAGTCCGAAAAGATTCGTACACTTCATGAGAAGATAACAGACAAGGAAGAAGAGACGGTTAGAAGGATGATCATTGTAGGTTTGTGGTGCATTCAAACCAACCCATTAGATAGACCATCAATGACCAAAGTGTTGGAGATGTTAGAAGGTAGTCTTGAATCATTGCAAATTCCACCAAAGCCTTTCCGGTTTTCCACCACTATAACACCACATTTTTCGTCTACCTCATCATCTGCACCATATGATTGGTCTCAAAGGGATGAAGTATAGGTTCCGACAGAAGTTTTAAGTAGCACTCCCAGTTAAAATTCATAACTGGTAAGTGGTAATTCACAGGATTTTCGGCAACTTTTGAGCACCAAGAAACAGAGTAACTACCTGTTGATTGTTAAAGCTTTAGCAAAACATCAGTGGTTGGTTTTGGTTTAACATACGATGCAACAATTAATTGATTCAAAACAAAGTGCAATTAGCGATCTGCAACATTCTGTCAGAGTCATCAGCTGAAGTTGAAACATCGCAGGAACCAAACTGAAGTTTGTATTGAGCATTTGTTCTGACATATAGATTTAGTACTTACTCTATTAATTACTTAAAAGGATAGCATTCAATCAAATATTTAATCTCACTGCTATTAACTGAGCGCATTCTGAAAGTCAATAAATTTAATTCAACTTACAGCGAGATGAGCTCATAGTTACATTTTGTAAGGTCATGTGTATTTGTTAGCAATGATGAGAAGTCAACAAATACGAAGCTTCTTTCTTAGTCCTGTAGCTAAATAGCGTAATAACAGTAATTTGACTGGATCTTCTCCTAGAAAAATTGAGTGAACAACATTTTAAAATTCCATCTTTCTTCTTCTTTAGCTGCTTCTTCCTCGGAATGCAACACCATTAACTTGGGATCATGTCTTTGGTCCTTGTCCTTATTGCAATAATTTCTGTCCTGACTCCATTGTGCATGCCCATAGCCAATATCAGAACTGTAGCACAACATTTTCATGCGGAAATAATACAAATATTGGATATCCTTTCTGGGGATCGAATCGACCTGAGTATTGCGCACCATATAGTTTCAACTAAATCCGTATTTTCCTTCTCTTTCAATATATCATACCCCTTTCTTGATTTTAATTACTTTCAGTTTAACCCTCCATTAATCTATTTAGCTAAATTAAAGTCTAAAATTAATATTAAATCAATATTCAATCAGACGTACGTAAGTCTAACCCTTAATAACATAA
Source organism: Mallotus japonicus (assembly GCA_949634005.1). Taxonomy (NCBI): domain Eukaryota; kingdom Viridiplantae; phylum Streptophyta; class Magnoliopsida; order Malpighiales; family Euphorbiaceae; genus Mallotus; species Mallotus japonicus. The sequence continues at coordinate 1,343 of CATIWK010678628.1, read as the reverse complement.
GCAATAATTCATAGTATCTTTAACATACCTCAGAATCCACTTAACAGCTTTCCAAAGAGTCTAGGATTAATCAGCATAAAGATGGACACAAACTCCTTGATTTATTGTTTAAAAAAAAAAAAAACAAACAAACAATGCCTTCATACGCTTAAAGATGGCAGGGCAGCGCAGATCATGACATCATATACCAATAAAGGGAAAGTCTTGTCTACACTGGGTGTATTACATGTTGGAACAAGAAGTGGGAAGCAATCCCACATTGGAAAGAAACAAGAAAGTAAAGTGGTATTTAATTAAGAATGAGCCACCATCCAAATAGGCTAAGGCCTTTTGGTGGTGTGCAAGTTCTTGGTTGTAGGCCCATTAAAGCATTTTGGGCTTGATCGGTGATTTTCACTACGTCCCGGTCTGTGCTAGGTCCGACACTCGTCCCTGTTTGAAGCCCGAGCATGTCTGGTCCGTGGAGCCCGTATGCAAAGCCATCTCCTCCGCATGTCTTTGGTCCTTCTCCTTATTGCAATAACCTCTCTCCAAACTCCAGTATCTGTGCATGCCCAAAACGACGACCAATATCAGAATTGTAGCGGAACATTTTCCTGCGGAAACATTACAAATATTGGATATCCTTTCTGGGGATCTGATCGACCTGAATTTTGTGGTTGATAACTCTGAATCGTGTTCTTGCCTTGTGGAACCTGCATTGACGAGAGAGCTGGGTGAAAGGGCAGGGTTTCCCCCATAGACACTCCGAAGATTAAGTCAGTATTGTGTATGGGAAAATAATATAAAGCGAGTAGAGTAGAGTAAAGGATGTAGAATGAGTATTTATGATGAGGAGATGGCGATGGCTTGGTGTAGTGATGTATTGATGTAGAGTATGAGCATATGTGTGGAATGATTGAATGTTGAATGGAATGAATGATCTCTCCCCCATATGATGAGATGTATATATAGAGAAGGATGAGACATAAACCTCTTAGGAATAAGATTCCTTAGTCTTGTAGGATTTGTGCCCCTTTGAGAACCTTTTCCAAATAGAAACTTTAGACATATTTCCCTTTATTTGATGGGCAAGTATCCTTGTTTAAATATGAGTGTGAGGTATCAGTTATGTAGAAAAAAATAGAAGTAGGTCTTAAACAATCTTTTTCCAATGCACTCTATTTTTTTTTTCAAGAAAAAATATTCATATTAGTCCTTTTTTTTTTTTTTTTTTTTTTGCTTTATCTCTCTTAAGAAAATTTTGGCTTTTATATTTTATTATGCATGAATTCCTCTAAAAGCTGTTGAATTTTAGGAATTTTAATAATGAAGTTAATAAATTTTGTAAAATACACTTGAGG
>CATIWK010678322.1:0-20061 GCA_949634005.1 Mallotus japonicus | reverse complement strand
AAATATTTTCTCAAAGGGTGAGTGACAAAATAGTGAGGAAATTATTTTGGGATTTTTGGAAAACACCTTGAGTGCCACTATTTTGGTGAGAACTCTTTTATTGTATACCTATAGTATTGATCTAGAGAAAACTCTCTCTTATACCTACTATTTTTATAGTGGAAGAACTTTTCGGATTTTGTCCCGTGAACGTAGCCCAACACTAAAGGTGAACCACGTTAAATTTTGGTCTCATTTTTATTATTTATATGGTAGGTTTTACTACCTATTTTATTCACCCATTGGCCGGTTTGACAGTCTCCATTTATTTATTTATTTAATTATTTCTGCAATAGTTTTATTTTATCTCTGTGAACATATTATTCCGCTACACCAACTCTGTTGAATTTCACAACAACCTCCTCTGAAGCAACATCTTTTCGCATTTCCAAATCAGAAAGTCTTGGCAACTCTAAGAAACGTCGCCATTTCTTTAACTTGTATAAAGTTGGAAGCATTCCATTTGAGTTACTAATACTTCTACAGCCTTCTTTATTGTTTGCAGGTGATCTAGCTAGTTAAAGCTTTTGGCCGTCATGACGATGTTCGCAATTGGAATGTATATGCCAAAAATATGAAGGATGCCTTGTGTATTTTTATGATTGTTCTATCCTTTGCTTGTTAAACCTCCAGGATGATGACTATTTGTGGTGTTTTATGGTTTTAGAGTTATGCATGTTTGAACTAACTTCTAATTGGATGGTTCAAGTTCTTTGATCTTTTCTTCTAAGCAATGATCGTTTTTGTTAAATATTTTTGCCTCTTCTTATCTCATTCACATGTTGGATTCATTCATTTATCTTCAAAAGGAAGGAAATGTCTCTATGTCTTGTTCTCCTATTCAAATATTTTATCAAAAAGGATGGTAGTTTCTGAATTGGATGGTGATCGAAATATCCGTTGGAACTTGGAAGCATGACCTTGCTGTTTTGCGTCGTTAATATCTGCCAGTGGTCTGATGTAGTTGGCAATGCATGCACTAACTGCAGGTGCTGATCAATTGGATTTTTTTTTTCTAAACCACTGACATTTAGAGTCTATTGAATTCTAACTAATCTTATTCGACCCAGACAGGACAATAAGGATCACAAAAGTCTCAACAATTAATTTAACTCGAGTGATACATATGAAATAGTTCCTTACCTCTCTAAACACCTCTTAACTACGTCAACTCTTGGAAATGTTTGATTTCTTTTAGATGGCAATCTTCTGGCAATTAATCATTATCATCGTGCTAGAAGAATTGAATGTAATCCCACACCAAAACACCCATCAATTTACTGCATACCACAACAAATTTACTGTAGTATTATTCACTTATCAAACATTGTTTACCATTTTTTTTTTATAATTACAAAATAAGTCATATATACTTTTACATTTAAAATATTTTAGACTAATTTCAACTTTACATTATTTTATTTCTTTCTTCATGATAGTTAATTTGTTTATATTTTAATTAAAGAATATAAAATTATTTGAAGGTATTATTATTTATATTTTCAAAATTAATATGATTATTGTAGAATTATGCAGAATTTACAACTTATCTGTACATAAAACTAGTCAAAATTATGAAGAATTGCAACTATATATTTTTAGTTTTTACATAGAACTTTATCTTATTACCTTTGGGATGAAGCAATAGCTTGTCACGCTATGACACAACACCAAAGAAAATGAGTTAGATTTTCATTGTTATTTTTATTCTTTATAAAGTGTATTAGAACTTGTTTAACATGTTTTAATTAAATAAATTGTGATATTGTATATTATTTATCATTAAAATTAATATTTATCTTATTATTATTTTTACCAAATTTTAGTTTCATTAATATAAAAATTAAATTAAGATAATTATAATTTAAATTATATTAAATATTAATATAATTATAATATTTAATTTAATTTAATTTATATATAATATTATTCATATTTAAATTGGATGAATATATATACAAAATAAAAAAATATGAGTAAAATTTGTAAAAATAATAAACAAAAAACAACTAATAAAAATACTAGATATATAAAAGAATATACAGAAAATAATTTTCTGATGAGAAAATTGTTATTACGAGTTGGAGATTAAATTAATATTGCACCATTTTGGTGTTTTGGGTTCGACATCACTAATTATCGGTTGAGAAGGGGAAAAAATCAAATTTGTATCATGACTTCGACGTCAGAAATGGGGCCACCGATCAAGAGTGACGAAAGCGATACAAAGAAACCAAAAATCCATGATGCAGAAGAAGAAGAAGAAGAAAATGAGGAGAAGGGAATTAATGTCGGGAAAAAAAGGGGTGAGCCAATCTATGATAGCGAGGAAGAGAGGCAAGCCGTTGAAAAATACATTGAACAGCTTCAGAAATCCCAAGTCCGTAATTTTATTTATTTATTTGAATTTCTCTTATATTATAATATTATTGGGTTTTCTTCTTCTTCTTCAGGGTTTTGACTTTATTCCTTATGATGGTCCTGGAGGTTTTTACGGGACAAAAATGCCACTCGATCTTAAAGTAGATGATATAGTTACCCAAGGTTGCAGGAAAGCTGTTGAGTTTGCAATTCAGAAGGAGAACGATCATAGAAAGGTAAGGTTTTAGGTTTGCATTTGAATATCTATTTGTTTGTCATGTTCATCAATGTATGTATCAAATGCATAATGCCAATGATACTTATTTATTTACCTGTAGTCTCAAAATAAAAAGTCCCTCGAACTTGTGAAACTTGTCAAGTCAATGTACGGTTCTGGCGGTATGTTCCATGCCACCTTTGAGGCCAAAGAGATTCCTGACGGAGATATCCAGGTTTATCAAGCTAAGGTCTATCGTTATATTTTTCTTGAAGATGGTGTTGAGGATCCTGATACTGAGGTTTTTATATTTAGACTCAAGCCTAATTAACAGGTAACTCAAGCAATTCCAGAGCTTAATTTAAAAAAAAACTCTCATTTTGGAAAATCTGAGAAATTCATTCTAGTATTGTATTGGCTTGATGCGGAGACTGTTTTTTTTGTCTTGTCGTAGTCGTCTAACTTTCGAGGAGAACTATAAGTTTTGGTTAAAGGTAAGAGGTAGTGGGAGTTCAGGATTCGGTAATATTTTAATTCCCTTATGTGGTACCATGATGTTCAAAAGTTTCGATTTAAATGGGTAGCTTCATTTTCTTTTTGCATTTCCAAATCAGCAAGTCTTGGCAACTCTTAAGAAACATCGCCATTTCTTGAATTTGTTCAGAATTAGAAGCAGTCCATTTGAGTTACTAATACTTCTATAGCCTTCTTATTGTTTGCAGGTGATGTAGCAAGCTAAAACTTTTGGCTGTCACGACAATGTTATTAATTTTAATTGATACGCAAAAAATATAAAGTAGCTCCTCTGTTGGACCAATTTCAAATGTTATTCACCTTTTTACTTTTAGAACCTATTGAATGATGACTTATGTATTTTTCTGATTGTTCTAGTCTTTGCTTGTAAAACCTCTGGCATGATGACTATTTGTTGTCTTGTTCTTTTGGTTCACATTTTACTCGAGTTATGCATGTGTGAACTAACTTCTACTAAGATGAATGCTATGTTCTACTCAATTGAAATGATATGATCACGTTAGTTTCTGTTAAATATATGTCTCTTCTTATCTCATGCATGTGTTAGATCCCTTCATTTCTCTTCAAAAGGTTAGGAAATGTTAACATGTCTAGTTTTCCTATTTGAATATTTTATCAAAGGATGGTAGTTTTTTAATTGAATTATTTGGTGATCAAAAGAGCTGTTGGAGACATGACTTGGCTGTTATGCATCCTCAATGTCTGCTCGTGGTCTGATGTATTTGGCAATGTGTGCATTGAATGCCAGTGCTAGCATAATGCTTCTGATTTTCGGATTTTTAGTGGTACATACTGAATAGTTCTTGAACTCCAAACGCCTCTTAACTATGTCAATTACTAGTGGGAATTCCAGATTTCTTTTAAATGACAATTTCATAGTTATTAATAAATTATCATTAATGGTGCTCCTCCAAGAATTGAATGCAATAATCATAACCAGCCGAACTCCCTCATAGTGGCATGAAAAACATTGTTGGCGTGCTTGAATAGATAGATGTACGTTGTAGTAGAATAAATACTGAAGGTTTATTAGTATATGGTTGATAGGCAATGTTCTTTAATTATAATTACGGCAATTAATTATGAATACAAAACAAAAGTATGTGTTAAGTTGTAAACTAAACCTCATATTACAATGCTGAGCTACTAAATCTTAATGTCTACTCTCATATATAAAGTTCTGAAGTTCTGATTTACCTAATATTCTACTACAGATAAAACCAGGCAAAATTCTATCTTATATATTTAGTTTTGATTTACCTATATTCTATCAGAGATCTCCCAAAGGTAACTAGCTAGAGCATCTGGTTCTGTCTTATCATTACTGGATTCACTTTAACTATTTCATTTCAAAAGAATCTATGACAGTGCATAGAGAATTCAGAGCAATTGAAATTGCATACTTATACAACAGCCATCTGTCTGTCCCTATCCCAACTTTTCAGCAGTTTCAACTTTCCGGTAAAAAAAAAAAAAAAAGCAAGCTACAGAGTTAATTCTAACTTTGATTATCACAGGTGAGAATGTGAGATTTAAAATTTTCCAATTCCGTGAGAACCTCTTCCTCTGGCCTGTAAATCAAATCAATCATCCGCCATATCTGCACAAAAAGACATAATTGCATCATAAGATGAAATTTTGTGCTCATCTCCAATCAAAAACAATTAATTAAAAACAGAATACATGCTTTACTTGCCTGCAGAGTACCGCCACCTGAAGTACTCTCACAATCATCAGAAACACTGACAATTGTCCATGGATCAGAAGAATTCCAATGGAAGTCAACAACCTTGTCCCTATATGCACATATAAAATTTCAACTACCATAACAAAATCCCATCAAACAATCTTTGCCAAAGTATAATAGGCATCCAGCAAATTGAGATTGCTTGAACAAATGGAAGGATGATAAGACATACTTAGGATATAAACATACCTATGCCCAGCATGTCTGAAAAATAATCCAGGAGGAGCACTTGGCAAATTCAATCCAGCAGAATCACACTTTTCTCCAACCTGAACGACAATAAAATTGTCAAAAATGCAAAATTCAACATTTTTCTAAAAACAAATGCCAGCACCAAAATGAGAAAAGAGGGAAAAAAACATATAAACATCATAACTCTCCCATGCCAACACCCAAAAAAAAAAAAAAATCTTAAACATGCTGTCGATACCTATGTGGTACTGCAGAAAATGTAATTGGCTGCAATCACCTCTACTCAAGTTGTTTTGATATAGCTCTTAAAGGGCTTAATGTTCAAATAGTGGCAAAAAATAAATCTTCAAACAGCTTAATTAAAAAGGTGCTTTCAGAAAAAAAGCAGAAAAAAGAACCCTCTGCTTATGTTCATTCATTCATAGTAGAACTGACTGTTCAATGGCTATTTGCTGTGAATGGAACAATCGTATTCCCAAGTATCCTTCTAGGACTCAGAAAATTAGTAGATAGATGGCCCAGGGAGCAATTTCACTTTTTCAGGTTGGAGGAGTCAAGAGAGAAAAATAGAGTTAAATTAATGTCTCCCAGTTATACAAGGCATGATTTGACTATTAGATTACTGAACCTGTGATCTATTGTAGCCTCACTTTGTTAATGGAGAAAAAATACATATTTGTGTGCCAACCCCATTTTAATTTTGTGCCGCATGCCTCCTTGGCACAATTATTAGGCAACTAGGAACACTGCATTGTTTGGGAATTCTATCTCTTCTGAGTGATGTTAGCTTTTTCAGTTGTTGTTTCTATTACTCTGTAGGTTTGAGATTGAGAGCTACAAGATGTCTACGACAAAAATGTATAGCACAATACCTTCTCATAATCCCAGATATTTAGGACGCCATCCTCTGCAGAACTTCCAAAGACAGAAGACTTGTCTGGGGACCACTGGAGACAAATACATAATTTTTTTAAAAAATCAGATGATTCTTGTTTTGACAGACACCAGTAAAAATTAGAAAGTAAACAAGCATAAGCCAAAATCATTTCCAGACCTGTACACAAAGAACAGAAGCACTGTGACCCTCAAATTTGTGAACAGGTGACCTGACTCCACCAGAACTGAGGGTTCGGCGATCAAACATGTGAACAGTATTATCAGCAGACCTGAAGCACAGAGGCCAGCAATTAAAAGTATGCATTGAATTGCATAAACTTAAAATGATCACAAGTACAAAAGATACAAAGAACTACAAATAAAACAAAAAACCATTAGGACAGTGATCATCAGATATTCCAAGTTGTTGCTCATGATAAAAGAATATGGTTCCATACATGACTCCCGTGATAAAGAGAATAAATACAAGAAGAGGCAGGAAATTCAAATCTAAATACCCTGTGAGAATAAAATTTACATCATGAGGATTCCAATCAACACAATGAATATCAGAATTATGAGCTTTCTCAACCTGCCAGATTCACAAAACAATCCCAGAATCAATGAGAAATATATAACACTGGTAAATGGCAAATTTTAGCTCTATACTAAAAAAAAATATGATTAATTGAGAACAAGTCCAACTGCAAAAAGGAAATCATAATAATGACCACTAAAAAAAAAAACACACAGTATGATGAGAGCTCTATATACACTGAAAATTTTGCAAGGAAGACTAAGAGAATAAAAAATTTTACCCGCACTCTATTAGACATTTGCAGAAACGCACTCAGCATGAGGATCTTATAGTTAATAAAACTTGACTAAAAGTTTGATTCCCACAGAAAGTTAGTGCCACCAATTCCAAGTACGCTTTTCTCCATGCTATTTGTCTAGAACCAAAATATCAGGGAGCTATTCTGAAACTAATTACTCTATACACAACCTAAACCAGGGTCATTTTCTTTTTCCCTCTCCTCTTCTTCACTCACACTACTTTATATCTAATTGCATAAATAGGTTCACAATGGACATCCATGAATCATCTCAAACAATCTTCCGTAAACTTATCCTCAGCGGTTGCCATCTCCATTTTCAAATAGGTCTATACATTTCTCATCCAGTCATTTCTAGTAGTCTTTGTCCAATGCTAGTAAGCTAGCTGGCCCAATTTTTGCTTCTCATGCCCCTTATATCATCTTCATTTGTGAAAATCTTCATCTGGAAGAGACATAATAGCTCAAAGAGGCAAGTAACAAGCATGAAGAGAAGAATGTCACCTTGACAACAGGACTAGTGCCGGTTCTTGCATCCCATAGTATAAGGCGAGAGTCATCACCCACACTACAGAACTCGTGTTTACTGTACATCGAAAGCAAATGACACGAGAAAAAATCAGAAGGGAGAAAATTTCAATGGAGACATCATTGGAGTAACACACCCATCAGATGACGAGGGAGTGCAGTCCATATGATAGATAATATGACACACCAAAGGGGCTAGAAATTCATCATTGAATAATTGCCCAGTTGCAAATTGGTAAGCACATTTGATTGAGAACTACCTTGATGGGCAGAATTGAACATCTTCAACAGTATCCTCATGCCCTTGGTAGATACCACGTGGCCCGATAGAAGGACTCTTAGTAGATTTATCATTATTCCCACCAGCATTAGATGTGTGTTTGGCACTGGAACCACCAGATCCAGGAGACTTTAGGGACATTGGCTCAGTTATATGATCTTGTATACTCCACAACACCACTGACTTGTCCTTACCTACAATTGAAATTGGCCAATATTGAATTGTGTAAAAGATAAGAATGAGAAAACAAAAAAGGCTCACCTGCTTGCAAAATATAACAAGCTCAGCATCTCTCTTACTAAGCAATCATAATGTAATTTAGAAAGATAAATTCCAACGCAAAACAATGTGATTATAAAATGATTCTAAAGTTGGAAAATTCTATAGGAATTTTGACATAAAACCATGGCCAACACATTAAAATACCAGAGCATCAAATGGCAAGTAGCATACATAACCAAACACTGTTTATCAAGCCCCACTCTCAAGGATTATTGTATTACTTAAACTGTTAATTAATAAGTATGTTATCCAAAAGAATTCTAAGAATCATTAACTGGGAACACAAATAACATCCAACCTCCAGAGAGCACAAAGGGCTCAGTTGGGCACATAGCAAGAGCAAATTCAGCATTATCTCTATGCCCAGTCAACACCTGCAAGGTAATGTAACCGGGTTAAGAAATGCAATGCAGTCTCCATGCGCATAAACTTGATTGTTAACTCTCTCAAGGACCATTAACTGCTCAATGTATTCTTACAAGCCAAACGTTACAAGTGTAATAATGATAATTGCCTTTCATAAAATATATTACTGTGTGTCAGGCTTTTACAAAGTTTGGAAAACATGTAGAGAAAATATTTCAACCATAATAGTAATAATAAGAAACTAAAATTACTAAGAAAAGAATTATTGTCATAGTACAGGACAAACCAGATCTGGACGAGACTCCATGGCTCCCAGGTTAGCTTGGCGATTGGGTTGAGCATCAACATCCCAAATGAGGACCTGTTTCAAAGTTTGTGAATTTGTGCTGAATTGAGCTACATCATTTAACTCCTAAACAGAAATCAAAGATATTTAAAAATGAAAAATGAATGTTTACATCAGGATTGTCAGTATGTGTAGCCACTATCTTACTATTCTGTGGCATTTCCCTGATTCTGTTCACCTGTAAGGATACAATAAAAAGCGTAAACATGCTTTGGTATTAGAAGAACAACGCACTGATGATGAAGCATAAGGTAGATGACTTATTTTAGACGTGGACATTTGACATGGGTAAAACATTAGTAACAAGATAAATTTGTCTGCAAAAGTTTACTTCCAAAATCTTTTGTTTTCATAGACAGCAAGTTACCTAACCAAGCATTTCCCATTTTCTGAATTCCACCACAAAGTTACGTGAGTACAAATTTTTTTTTTTTCTTTGTAATCAACACATGAATGCAACTTTAATCAGTAAATGATATAAAATAGCTGAAAAATGATGGGGTACCTCGCCAGGATGTAGAATAGTTTTATACTTCCTTACAAAGGGAGAGCGAGCCTCTTCATTGAACTGTTAGATAAATCAAAACATAATACAGTTGATCATCATTCTAAAAACGAACAAAGGGAAGGAAAGGGCATCATCACTATTCATCATGGTATACATATGTATATGTATATTACCTGAGAAATATGCTCTGCAGCTGCAACCCTAGGCTTAACAACCTCACAATTCGCAATCAAAAGAGTATTCGGAACACTGCCATCAGTCTAAATCATAACAAAAGGAATAAATAAATCAATCAATCAATCAAGCAAAAAAGAGCTCTAGCAGCACAATGCACAACAGAATAATTAAACTTGCACGCAAGAATTCATTTTCAATCCTGGAATTGAATTAAAAATTGATTCTTGCAAAAACAAAAACATATGAATTCATTACATTCCAATCAAACACGAGTGATTTGACTAAAACAAACATCAGATGCTTGCCTGTTCAGACAGGTAAAGACGCTGGCGGTTCTTGTAGGTTGACTGTTCCAGTTGCGGACCCCATCTATTATCAGACAGATTAAGTTTAGAACAATCAATCAAACCAACAAAAAAATAAGGATCAAATTAAATGATATGTTAAATAGCATTTTCAATTCTCTGAAACAAAACAGACGATAATTAAACGATAAAATGACCTTAAACCCTAAACCAAAAAAAAAAAAGCACAGAGAGAGTGAGAGCAGAACCGGCACGAAAGAGAAGGCCAGACGAGGTTGTGATTAGCGAGCCAATCGTAAAGTACTGGCACCAATGTCTTCCATTGCCCGTATCTATCGTCTACCGTTTTCCTTCCTTTTTCCTTCGTCATTTCCCCTTCCTCTCTTTTCCCGCCTTTTTCTATGCTCAAGCTCTGCGTGTGCGACTGTCTTTGTCTCTGTCTCTGTCCCTGTCCCTCTGTGTGTGTGTGTGTGTGTGTGTGAGCCTCCGTAGATTGTGAAAGTGGTGGTGGTGATGGGCCTCTATGTACGTTTCAGTGGGCTGAACTACCCTGGGCTCGGCCACCGCCACTCATGCATGCCCATTTATCATCCCTCCTAATGTAATTGAATCGAGACACCATCAAGTTTGAGTTCAACTTAATTGTCAAACTCGACTTAAATTCAATTGAGTTGTTTTTTTGAAATTCAAACTTGACTCGATTAATGATTATTATATTCGATTCAACTTAATTGTCAAACTCGAAACTCAACTGGACTTGAACTCAATTGAGTTTTTTTGAAGCTCAAACTCGACTCAATTAATGATTATTATACTTGAAATCAACTCAACTTGACTCAATTAATTATATAAATTTTTAAAATATATGTATTTAAAAATTTTTAAACTCAACTCAAGTATGAACTTGCTCAATTTTATAAGATATTTTTATAATTATATTAAAATAAATTAATAAAATGACAAATATGTATAAACTTAGTTAGACCTGAATAAACTCATGAGTCTATTGAGTCGAATATGAAGGAGCTCAAGTTTGACTTGATTATTATTGAGTTGATTGCAAATTTTATACGAGTCAGTTTTAAGTAGCTCGCAAATTAAAAGTGAGTTAAACCAATTTACGGGCTAGTTGGGATCAACATTGAGAAATTAAAATCGACTCGATTATTATTAAATTAAATTCGAGTTCGAGTTACTCGAGCAATCTATCAAGTAGAGTTCAAACTTCTTAATATTTGACTTAATAGGCTTTGATGTTTAATCAGGTTTGTACATATTTATCTTTTTACTATTTTATTTTAAAATAATTACAAGAATATCTCACCGAATCGAGTCAATATCAAACTCGAGTCAAGCTTTAATATGTAAAGTATATATATTTTAAAATTTTACTTAATTAATTGAATCAAGTTGAGTTGAGTTTAGTACCGAACTTCAAAAAAGAAAATAAAATTTAATTCGAATTTCAAACTCTAAATTTAAAAATTCAGTCGAGTTTGAACTTAATCCTGTCTCTACTTGGTTATATTCTTACCTATTTGCTTGATAAGAGATTTTTTATTTATTTTTTTTTTTTGTGGTGATTTTTTTTAAGTGTTTCAATTAATTTATGTGAAGGTTTAATTGGTGTAGGAAAAAAAACTGTGCATCAAATTGAAGAAGACAATTTCATTTTTAAATTAATATGACCATTTTAATAATCTATCTTACATAAATGTATTACCAAACTTACTTGTCTATCTTGTTTGAATATTATCAACTTTGAACAAAAGTTATATATATATATATATATATCTTTGACCAACCTATGCTATACATGATTAATAAAACTTAAATTTATACATATTGCGCATAAGTATGATGTAATTTATATTATTCAGCTAGTTTTAATTTAGATATATATTTTAAAAAATTTAAACGAGTATAATTTAAAAACTGCATACTTGATTTAAGATACTAGTTTTAAAGAATATTACTGAAATTCACATTAACAAGCATCAACCACCGATTTATAAAAAATAATAAATTTAGATCTTCAAAATTTCTTAAAGATCAAGAAATAAATTATTTATGTACTTTTATCAGAAAAAGAAATTAAACAAAATTATAAAAAAGATTCGTATTTACACTGAATATAATGATGTATTGCATCCTAAAATTATATGTACGAGACATAAATTAATTATAAAATATTTGTCCAATAAAAATTAAAAAATATATATATTATATGCATGCAATTGTTGGATGTAGCACCTCCAACCACTTAGTTCAATTGTTGGATATAGCACCTCCAACCATTTAGTTCAAGTGGTTAAGGGGTACCTATAACTCTTTAGGTTCAAATCTTAAATATTGACCTATTCATCTAGCCAAAAAAATATGGTTGGATGTAGCAAAAATTTCCAAAATTATAATTAACAAAAACATAGGAATGTTGGTCAGAAATGAGTTCATGTGGGCCGAAAGTAGCACTATCGACGGCAGTTCAGCAGAGCGTATCGGCACGCGCTACAAGGTCCATGCGATCGCACCGTCCATTTACATAAAAAGGTTACATGGCCGGCGAAATGGGTCCCATCAAAAGTCGGTTTGAAGAAACCAAAATCTGTGTGGCCAATTTTTCTTTTTTCAGTTTTTATAGGGCAATGATCTCTTGACACGTCATCAAAGCAATCAATAAGGTCCCGCAAAATGGTGAACCACCATGGCTGCTGATGTGGACAGCCGCGTACCAAATAGAATTAGATTAATGATGCAAATTTTTTTTAATCTTTTAGGTTTGTTAGTTTGCGGAAAATATATTTTTTTATTTTTTAGTGTTTGGATTACTAAAAAAAATAAATCAAAAGAAAATAATGAAAAAATGATTTCTCATTTTAAGGGTGAGAAATCATTTTCCAATATTTTTTCAATGTATTATCTTTTCTTTTATTGTCTTCTTTTTTATTTTTCAATGTCTTCTCTTATCATTTAATGTCTTATAGCCAAACATTGAAAATTTTTTTTTTGGAAAATAAATTTTCTGAAAATTTTATTTCTAAAGAAAATATTTTCTAAAGACAATATTTTCCACAAACAAACAGATTCTTAATTAAATAATTTTAATAAGAAAAAAAAGAGTTATGGGCAAATTCTATTTTATTTTATTTTTGTGTGCTTGGCATTATGTGATTTTGTGGAGAATTTTAAGACTCATGTCTAAGAGAATCTCTACATCTATACTTGTAAAAGAGGATACATTTGCACATGTTATTTGTATTCACTCAATTGGATTTTTCATAATGTTAACAATAACAAAATGCTAATTTTCTCTTTTTTTTTTACCATCTATATATTACAAATACAATTGAAAATTTTTTAATTTGCAAGTGCTTATACTTTTGAGGAGTTTATATTTTATATGATATAATTGATAAATAAATTTTCTATTAAAATTATATAATTAGTTTAAAAAAATTACAGAATTAATTCAACTAATATATAATTATTTTTATGTAAATTGAATTTATAAAAATAAATAATCAAACTATACATCAAAATAAATTAAAAATTTCTAAATTCTATAAAAACATAAATATTTAGCTCTAATTATTATTATTATTATCTTTTTTAATGTTAAAAATTTTAAAATGATGTAACCACTTAATTATTATTTACATTTAAACTCCAATTAAAAGCTACATACAAAATTTAAATTCCAATCAAAATATAAAAATGCTAATGGATGATTTTTTTTTTAAAGAATGGGTGATTATTTAAATTTTGGTTCTCTCATTCATTTGCTGAAAGTTGAATAGTTAAATGATATAATTTCTTTTAGATGATTGATCTTTAACTCCTATTTCTTTTAAAAATTATATTATCATTATTTCATAATAAAAATAAGTAATATGGATATTTATTTTAATTTTCTTTAATTTTCAAATAATATATTACTAGTAATTTATTATTATTATTTTTTTCAATAACATATATATATATTTTTTGAACGAGTAAAATTTACTGTTCACATATCCAAACCCAGGTAATTATTGACTGAAAAGAACCTATGAATCACTTATAACACATACATCACAAACACTTATGAGCGATGTGGGATCCGAAGGAGCAATAATATATTTTTTTGAAAGAACATATTAGCAACCATATTGCTTTACTTTTTCTTTAATGTCCAAAAAAATTACTTTATTTTTTTTGGGAAAAACAAATCTTTTACCTTATTTTGGGAAAAATTACTTTATTTTTTTTGGGAAAAACAAATCTTTTACCAGAAAACATTGAAAATCTAAATAAAAATTGTCGTTATTATTATTATTATTTTTATTTATTTATTTTTTCCACAAAGGGACAGTCATCAAACCCTTTAAAACTTTAAATCAAAAAGAGGAGAAGAAGAAGAAAAAAAAAAAAAAAAAAAACACACACAAAAGATAATTCTTTCTATTCTAAAAAAAAAGATTAATTCTTTCTTTTTAAGATCTCTCTGCTTTCTTTTTCAATCAATCGATCTTTTTCACTACCCAACATTTCTTAGATCGAATTGAGCTTTCAATCGTCTCTAGTTTCGATCTGATTCAAATGGGTAATCTCTCAATTTCGATCTCTTTGATCCATTTATTTGCATGGAATTCATCTCTCTCTCTCTGCATTTACATTTGCAGTTTTATTTCGAAGCTGTTTCAACCATATCTATATACTTGCTTTCAATTTGTGTAGTAATGATAATTATTGTCTGCGTTTCGGATTTTTTTTGGGTGTATAACTGTTTTTGCGGTTTCAGTTTAACGGGTTTATAAAGTTTGAAGCTTGTGAACATATTATATAATACAAGTGAATATCAATTTTTTCTTCGAATGATAAGTTTGACCCTTTTTTTTTTTTTGATTTGGGAAATTGGGTTTTTAAGACCTGTTTATAAATTACAGATTTGGATCATGATGAGATTGTTAAGATTCTGTTTGGTATCTGGGAAAGACGAGAGAAAGATAGAAGAGGTTGATTTTTTTTTTTTTGCAGAATCCTGATATTGGGATTTGCATCAATTTGTTTCTTTTTAAAAGAAATGAGAAAATTCTATTCAGCTTGAGATTGTGATAGCTTTTTAATTTTATTTTGTCAGTTTTAGCTTTCTCTTAAGCTTGTGAATAGGTGCTTTTTTTTTTATTTGGTGTGTGTGTGTGGGGGTGGGGTTCCGTGGGGGTTGATGAAGTTTCAATCTTTATCACGAAGTGGTTGGTTTGTGCTGCTGTATGGTTTTTAATTTCAAAAGTTATGGATGAGCAATGAGTCCTGAAGCTTATAGAGACATAGAATGTCTTTAACATGAGCATTATTAAACTTTTGGAGGGTATAATGTTCTCTTTGAAATTAATATGTGAAACTTTTTGTTTCCAGCAGATAGGGAAGAATGTTGCTCTACTCAGCTGATTGATGGAGATGGTACATTTAATGCCTCTGGGCTAGAACAATTTATCAAGGGTGTAAGATTGGTGGAATGTGGACTATCATATGCTGTAGTCTCTATTATGGGCCCACAAAGTAGCGGTCTGTGTTCTTCCTTTCCCTTTTTCTTCTTATTATTCTCTAGTTTAATGTGTCCCCATGGTGCTCCTTATTACAATATTTCTTTGGATGGTTAGCAATTTACATCATCATTCTATGAGATAAAATTTGAAACGTACTTACCAGAAAATAGGTTCTTATTTGTTGTAATATGAAAAGACAGAGCTGCCATTTAGATTGTGAACAATGTTCCTCATTCATTTTGATTTTGATCAACTGTTTCTTTTGTAGTTGAACTCCAGCTTCCATCATTCTCTCTTTCCAGCCCTCTTCTGACAACTGTGGATCGTTTAAAAAGTTTAATTTTTGCTTTCTATGGATTGAACAGGGAAAAGCACTTTATTAAATAATTTATTTGGTACCAACTTTAGAGAGATGGATGCATTTAAAGGAAGGTAAGCTTGTGTTTATTAAATGTTAAATTTTATTGGATTTCTTTTAAAATATAATCTGTTTGGAATTTTTCAAATGTTTGACTTGTTGCTCTTTTCAGGTCTCAAACTACTAAAGGAATTTGGTTAGCTAGATGTGCTGGCATTGAACCATGTACTCTTGTGATGGACTTAGAGGGCACTGACGGAAGAGAACGTGGAGAGGTGAACCTTCTTAGCTTTTCTTTTCCTCATTGGAATAACTTTTATATACTTTTTACCTCACCTTTTATATTGGTTCCTGCATTTCCCTATTATTTTCATTTCTCTATCATCAAGTAAGAATTCATTTAAAGACTATATTATAAAAATGGTGTGTAATGATACCAATTGTATTGTTTCATATACTCTCTATGCATAAAATCTTTGGCATCATATGTTAGCAAGACAGATGATGTTGACATGATCTCTCGAGAGTTGATACTGATGTTAAATTAATAGCCAATCAGACTGGTTGAAATTTCACTGCTTTAGAGTCTCATCTGAAAGGGTTTAAATGTAACTGATTTGTTTTATATCGACTGTTATCATATTTGTATGATAAGGCTTTCAAGCAACGTGTTCGACGGAAGCTTGTCTTTTCATTGTATAATGGTTAAGGCAGGGCATTTTCAGCATGCAAATCCCCTGACACTGGCCCATCTGATATTTTCTTATGCATCTGTTTTTTCTTCTCGTGTTTCAGGATGATACAGCATTTGAGAAGCAGAGTGCCCTCTTTGCTCTTGCTGTCTCAGATATAGTGCTGATTAACATGTAAGATATTTGTTGAGCATTGCGCCTTAGTTCTTAATTTGTTCAATTGCATGAAGGGATTATTCATAAATAGTATGCATAATCTTGCTGAGAAATGTTTTTAGGTGGTGTCATGATATTGGCCGTGAGCAAGCTGCAAACAAACCTCTTTTGAAGACTGTATTTCAGGTATTTTTATTGTACTAGATGCATGTATTTCAAAAGTTTTTATGGTTCTATCTGACAATGTTTGTTCTCTAGGTCATGATGAGATTGTTTAGTCCGCGCAAAACAACTTTGATGTTTGTCATACGTGATAAAACAAGGGTGTGTTCCTCTCTTCTGTCTAGTTATTGCTGTAACTTGAGAAAGATCTAGTTTCTTTAGTTTCATTTGTTTCATACAATTTGAGTTTGTCATTGTTTCCTGCAGTAAGGCAAACTTGGATAAATATTTTTTGTGTTCTGATCTTTTGTTGTTCACAGACACCACTGGAGAATTTAGAACCTGTTCTAAGAGAAGATATTCAGAAGGTGAAAGATATGGTGCTTCCCTTCTTATTAGTTGACTTAAATGGTGCTTTTTTTACCTGTTTTTCCCTTTTACTGCAGATATGGGATGCTGTTCCTAAGCCACAAGAACACAAGGAAACACCACTAAGTGAATTTTTTAATGTGAGATATCATGGCTTTCTCATTAAGCTTGCTCACCTCTTTTAGGTGGGAAAACCTATAGCATTTATGGTGATAGTCTGTTTTATTTGGTGATGCATGGATAGGTTGAAGTTGTTGCACTTTCTAGTTATGAAGAAAAGGAAGAGCAATTCAAAGAGCAGGTAAGCTAGATTCTTGTTTAGTTAGTTTACATTCTTAGAACATATATGAACATTAAGATTTGTTTTTTTGAATCTTGACGTTCTTGCAGTTTCTTCTAATTGGTCAAGAAGAAATCCCATTAGATTTATATGAGATTAATGATTCTATTTTTATGGTTTTGACAGTCCTCAAAATGTATCACATACACGAGTCGTTTCACCTATTGCTGGGATTTTAGTTTGATGTGGCACATAGGCTAGATCTCTTGACCAAATGATTTTATTTGACATTCATTCCAAAATCTGCTGGTTTACTTCCTATTGATGCAGGTTGCTAGTTTGAGGCAACAGTTCTACCATTCTATTGCACCTGGTGGGCTTGCAGGAGATCGAAGGGGGGTTGTTCCTGCTTCTGGATTTTCTTTTAGTGCTCAGCAAATGTGGAAAGTCATCAAGGAGAACAAGGATCTGGACCTTCCTGCCCACAAGGTAATTTTATGAACTTTTACTGGCACATGGGAGATAAGTACATAACATTTTGTTAAGGACTTCTATTATTCATCCATTTACAGGTCATGGTTGCTACTGTACGCTGTGAAGAAATTGCTAACGAAAAGTATTCTAATTTCACTACAAATGAGGTATGCAATTTCCACATACTGTTTCTTTTTGGTGTTTTAACTGCTTAATCTTGATGAAAATTCTATTTTTTTTCCCAATGTCGGTCAAATCAATTTTAAAGGCTCACTGGCCATATTTGTTTAAAATCATCCTCAGGAGTGGCGTCAAATAGAAGAGGCTGTACAATCTGGTCCTGTCTCTGACTTTGGCAAGAAGCTTAGTGCAACTCTAAATACTTGTTTTTCAGAGTAAGTGTGTTTTGTCTCCATCTGTTTTATATTTTTACAATGGCAGTGTTACTAGTGTGGTTGATCTTGGATATAAATCTTTGTGGTTCTACCTTAAGCTGTGCACATGTTCTACCTACATTTGTGCAATTTGTTGTTAAATCGATGGCGATGTGTGCAGTTCTACTTATTTTATATTATTCATTGTATTACTGCTAGGAGAGATACATTTTAGGTTGAATTTTCATCAATACAATATAATAGAAGTTGTCACAGACTTGACTACTGGAGTGGAATGATCTTAGCCTCTAACATATAGGGTTTATGGTATATCTGGTGATTGATTGGGTGCATACAATTAGTCATTTCTGTTATATTAACCCTAGAAACATGTCAATTTGATCTACCGATGTCTTTTTAATTTTTGTTGCTATTTTTACTTGTTTTTCTTCTATAACCTATTTCGTTACATTCTTTTTTTTTTTTTTTTTTTTTTTTTCATTAGAGTTTTTATTTTCTTCAATGTAGGTATGATGCAGAAGCTATTTATTTCGATGAGGGAGTCAGATCTGCAAAGCGAAAGCAGCTTGAAGAAAAATTGCTGCAAGTAATCCATCTGTTCAATAGTCTTTAGTAATTAATTTATGCCAGTTTTAAGTTACTTTGAATCTACAGAGAAGACCATCATTGCCGTGAAACTGGAATGTTAAACATTGATGTATGGCTCTTGTATATTTCTATAAGCAACTAAATGCATGGGAGTTGCAAGTTTAGTATAATGATTTGGCCACCAGTAGTCTTGCTTTGAGTAGATGGGGGCTGCATTTGAATTGGAATCCAAAATAGATTGGAAACACTGGCTGCTTGTGTTGGACTGAGTTGTAGGTAGAAATTAGAAGAGGAAAAACAGAATACGTTTAATTTATATGCATTTACAACCTTCTTGAGTTTCTAATGTGTAAAATGATATCTGCATTCAGTATCTAATTTGTCAGTAGCCAACTTGAACAATGTGTATTCTGTCCAATTTCTCATAGCTTATTTTCTTTAAATCTGGTAGCTTGTCCAACCAGCTCATCAATCCATGTTGGGACATATTCGGTCAGAAACCCTTGACAAATTCAAGGCAGCATTTGACAAGGCTTTGGCTGCAGGGGAGGGATTTTCTTCAGCTGCTCATGCTTGCACTCAGTCTTATATGGCTGTATTTGATGAAGGATGTACAGGTATTGTTTAGATTCTGTTCACTTCATTCCCCTAAGTGATGTGGAGCAAAGGATGAGAAATTGAAAATCATGAGATGAGAAAGCTTTAAAGCATATGGGTAACTAAAAATCCTTGAAGTTCAAAGTGAAGCATGAGTGATAAGTCATTGGATTATTGTAATGATGTCTGGCTGGTCCTTTATTCCACCCCATGTATTATACTAACTAATCATAATTAGACATTTGACTTCTCTGAATATACTGTTGAAAATATATTGTAACTTCGATACATAATTATTACAGATGCTATTATTAAACAAGCAAACTGGGACACTTCTAAAGTGAGGGATAAGTTTCGGCGTGATATAGATGCACATGTTGCTTCTGTTCTTGCTGCTAAACTGTCTGAACTTACGTCATCATATGAGGTATGACTGTTTAAATTTACATATTGTTTATATTTTTACTTGGTGTTTGTCCACATTGCCTGTTGGTGTGTAGTGTCAGATATCTGAGCATGTTCAGGGATGGTTTTTTTTTTTTATTTATTTGTTTAGAGTTTCTTGTCCAAACGTGTTTAGGGACCCAAAAGAAAATCCCAAATGCAGCTGTGAAACCAATGCACCACCAAATTGGCTCTATCTATATGTTGGAAGGAACTAAGTGGATTTCCTATCTGATGGGAATAATTTAAGGGGTTTAATGGAGAAAACATGCAGATGGTGTTATTGTTTGATTTCTTAATTTACTGTTTCATTGTTGTTGGAAAATTACAGGCAAAACTTAATGAAGCATTATCAGCACCTGTGGAAGCTCTTCTAGATGGGGCTAATACTGAGACTTGGCCAGCAATAAGGAAGCTTCTGCAGCGT
>CATIWK010678178.1:0-11707 GCA_949634005.1 Mallotus japonicus | reverse complement strand
TGAGTGCTGTGTAAGAGAGAAATATTATAATATGAGTGTTTGTGTGTGTGTTTGTGGTGCGTGAGAGTAAAGAGTGTGTGTCATGTGAAGACATACGTGAGTGCATGTGAGTGTATGTGAGAAAGCTAGTGCAATAATGGTGTGGGTCCATTATGTTGCGATATTGTGTAAAGTTTATTGTTTAGTATAATAATAATTGAATTATTTCAATTTAGTCCATCTAGTTTTTTTTTTTTTTTGTGAGCATAATTAACAGTTTTGTGGAACGGAAACCCATAAGAGAATCATAAACCATTCTCTTTTAGGATCAGATAAAGTATCAAAAGCAGATTTAACAATCTTGAAAGCTCCTTCAGCAGCAACCGATTTGTTTTTATCAGGATGCAAAACGAGGGCTCGTTTCTTATAATGAGACTTGATGGCGATGGTGTCTGCAGTGGACGGATCATCGACAATGTCAAGAATTTCATATAAGCTTTTCTTGTTGGAAGATAACTGGTGAACCATATAAGCAGTGTAGAATTCTTCGACCTGAGGCAGGCTTGGATTGAATTCTTTTGCAGCAGCAAGATTCCTTAGAGCCATATCCATGTTTCCAAGCTTGAAAAACTCTTCGGCCATGTCTCTGGCCTTCTCTGCCGCGAGCTTGAGGATATCGCTGTCCATGATCGGAGATGAGGAAGAGATGGTGTGTGGGTTTTTTTTTTTAAAGGGTTGTAAAGATAAATCGATTAAATGGTTGATTGGAGGTGACGCAGCGAGGATCGATTTATAGATGAGATGAACAGCTTGAAAATAAAGCTCTGAGTGCAGGAAATTACCTGCCGCCAACAGCCAACTCCTTAAATGTTACTGTCTTGTATTTATTAAAAGGATAAATACATAAATCATGTTAGCAACGTTTTTAGTGTCTCTAAAAAATTTCATTTTTAATAATTTTAAAAAATAATTAGAATAAAAAAGAAAATAAAGTTTAATATAAAAGAAGGGTATTTAAGTTGATTTATTGTTTAAAATAAAACACATAAGCACTTTACTAGTAAAACTTGCTATAGGCACCATTTTAGAAATTTTTTACAAGTTCAAACATCTAATTGTAAAAAAAAAAAAAATTGTTCGAATGTCAAAATAGCAAAAGTGAAAAAGTTTGGATATCATTTATGCATTTATCCCTTCATTAAACGGTGAGTTTTCAAAATTATATATTTTATTTTACTATTTGTTTTATTACATCTCTATGCATTTTAACTTATATTTTTGTTGGTCTAAGTAGTAATGAGTTTGAATTCCCTCAAATAAGGTCTCAATTTTGAATCTTATGTATGGAAAAAATAGATGCCGGGAGAGTCAGAGCTCTGGCTCGAACTCCGAATTAGTCAAAGCTCTTATGGTTACCGGATATTAAGAACATTAAATGTAAAAGAAAAAAAAAACTAGTATTCATATTTTTTTTAATTGCTAATTATCAAATTTTGAAGTAATCTTACATTTTCTTTATAAAAACTAACTTTCATGAATTTTATTTTTTTGCTATACTTTTATTTAACATTATATTAAAATTTTCTTATGCCAATAAAAATCATTAAAGTTAAAATTCAATGTAGTTCTCAAATTTTCTAATAAATAAAGAGAAAAAAAATATAAAATAATAGTTTATAAACAATATTACAAAACAATATAATTTTATTTATAGGTGTACCATCATAATTCTGGATAAACTATATAATAAAAAATAGTCCTTTTACCTACTTAAATATAGATAAATTATATTACATGAGTAAATTTTTCTTTTATATGAAATATAATGATGGAATTCAAACCTACTTTTTATAATGTCCTTGCAGAAAAGTGGCCACTAAACCATCCATCATTAGTCTTCTTCATCTTTTTTAATTCTTTTAAGAGTGCCTCTAAATCAGATTGAGATGATCCTCCCTTTTCATTAGCCTTTCTTGCCATCTCTTTAAGTGCATTTTCTCGGTTTCTCAGTTCCTCAACATCTTCACCAGCCATCAATTGAGTTACTGCCTTCTCTATATCTTCTTTCTTAATTAAGATATTCTTTTCATATCAAGACCATTCTTTCGCTCCAATACTCACTCCAACTTTCAGCACATCTGTCACTAGCTTTTCATTTAAAAACTGCTCTGCAAAAAGTGGCCACGTAACCATTGGTACCCCAGCAGCCAATGCTTCCAATGTTGAGTTCCATCCACAATGAGTCATGAATCCTCCAATGGCCTCATGTTCAAGAATCTTTACTTGTGGTTCCTATCCCTTTATAATCAGTCCTTTGCCTTTCATCCTCTCCTCATATCCTTTAGGCAGCCATTGATCTTCTTGTTCTTCTGGATTCTTTTGTTTCTTTACCACCCATATAAAGTTCTGTCCAGAAACTTCAAGGGCCATGGAAAGTTCAAGCAACTGAAGATTTGAGAACTTGAACATGCTCCCAAAACATATGTAGAGAACTGAGTTAGGTTTCTTTAAGTCTAGCCACCTCAAACATTCATGTTCATCAATGGAAGCTGCCTCTCCTCTTTGCACTTTGTGTTTTGCATCATTACTACTGCAAAGAGAGAGTGGACCAATTTGCCTTACCTTCCTGCCCATCACCTTCCTGTAATGTTCCAAGTATGCCGGTTCAAGCTCATGGAAACTATTAATAAGCACTCCATGGCTGCTCAACTCTGACTGTAAAATTTTCTGAAATACCTCTACTTGCCCACTGTGCTCTTCTATATATTCTGCCACTTATGAACTTGTCATCTCAATCTGGTCTGGTAGGCCAGGCACAATAAAGGGCTCAAAATCAGAAGCTACCCTTTTATATGGTTTATAGCATTCCAGAGAACTATACATACAAAGTGCAAAAGTGCTAATTCCATGGAAAACCAGCCTTGGAATAGAAAATTTGCTAGTAACTTCTGTAGCCCATGGAAACATCATGTCTGCTACAAGACACTCAATAATACAGCAGTAATGAGTTGAATCTTGAATGATTATATTTCACGTGTGAGAGTACTGTTAAATACAAGTATAGGAGTATCAGGTTGTTACAATAGGATAACCACTAATCAACAAGAGATTTACGAAAATAACTAAGTGATAAATATAAAGAGAACAAATATGCTTAACACGTCCCCTCAAGTTGATGGTGGAACAGAGAGTAACCGAAGCTTGCTTTTGAAGGTCTGAAAAGCTTGTGTCGAAAGAGGTTTAGTTAGCAATTCAGCTAACTTATCAGCGGAAGAGAGAGGGGAAACCGTGAGCTCCTTATTAATGACTAGTTGGCGAACAAAGTGGAAATCTACTTCGACATGCCTGGTTCTTGCTTGAAACGCCGGATTAGAGGACAAAAACACCGCGCCAATGTTATCACACCATATATGGGGAGAGGAAGAAAGTTGCACGCCAAGATCAGATAATAAACATTTTAACCATTTTAACTCAACACTTACATCAGCAACAGCTTTAAACTCAGACTCAGTGGATGAACGAGCCACAGTTCGCTGCTTCTTGGAGTGCCAGGCAATAAGATTTGGACCCAAAAAAATAAGATAACCACCAGTGGACTTTCTGTCATCAGGGCAACCTGCCCAATCTGCATCACTAAAGGCAGTAAGCTGATTGGAAAGTGTTTTGGTGATGAATAAACCTTATGATGAAGTACCCTGGAGATAGCGCAAAACTCTCTTCATAGCCTTGAAATGGACATCAGTGGGGTGATGCATGAACTGACACAACTTATTGACTGAAAAGGTAATATCAGGCCTGGTTAATAGCACATATTAAAGGCTGCCACATATGGTACGATACTTGGTAGCATCCTCGGGGGATAAAGTAATGCCATTATGTTTGGAAAGAGAGTGACCGATTGTCATTGGCGTAGGACAAGGCTTTGAGGTACTCATACCGGCACGTTTGAGAATGTCCAAGATATAGGCGTGTTGAGATAAGATCAATCCCGCAGATCGGGAATGGACTTGGACTCCAAGGAAATAGTGTAAAGATCCTAAATCCCGAAGAGAGAAAGCCTTGGACAAGCGATCAATTAATTCTTGAAGATGTTGTTAATTATTGCCTGTGAGAATGACATCATCAACATACACTAGAAGAAAACATGTTAGATGTGCATGACGATAGATAAACAAAGAAGAATCAACATTTGAACCCTTAAAACCAATGGAAAGGAGAAAGGAGCTAAGCTTTTGATACCAAGCACGTGGTGCTTGTTTAAGTCCATAGAGAGACTTATTTAGCTTGCAAACAAATTTTGGATGTTGTGAATCCTCAAACCCCTATGGTTGAACCATAACCACTGTTTCCTGTAAATCTCCATTAAGGAACGCATTGCTAACATCCAATTGTCGAAGGTTCCAACCATGTGAAACCGCAAGAGAAAGCACGGTTTGAATGGTTTGGGGTTTTACTACTGGACTGAAAGTCTCAGTGTAATCAAAGCCATACTCTTAAGTGTACCCACGTGCAACTAAACGAGCCTTCAATCTGTCAATACTTCCATCGACTTTCCATTTAACCTTGTATATCCATCAATTTCCAACCACATTGGCATTAGGTGGAAGAGTTACAAGATCCCAAATATGGTTTTTGTGTAAGGCAGACATTTCGAGTTCCATTGCTTTGCGCCAAGCAGGTTGATTATTTGCTTGTGCGAAGGAGGTAGGTTCAATAGGTTGAGGATTAATAGGGGAAGGTAGTGCAATATGGTGTGCTGTTGGATGGTGGGTTAAGGTAGAGGTGCGAAGGTGCATGGGATGTGTCCGTTTGGGTGGGGAAGGGTTACATGAGGGAGGTTGGCTAATAGTGGAGTCTGTTTGAGAGGGACGTAAATTAACAAATAATGGATGCCGTCTGGGTTGTAAATGGGTGATTGAGGATGAGGTGGAGAGGATGTTTGAGTGGGAGATGGAGAGGAATAGGGAACCAAGGCTTGTACAAAGGTTTGTTGAGAGTGGGTAAGTGGTGAAGATAAGGAAGGAGTAGAGATAGGAGTAGAAGAGGAAACCGTACCTGAGGAATTCAAAGGATAAGGAAGTTGGTGCGTGATTTGTAGCCAACTAGAGGGTGATGGCGGCACTGACATGGCATCCAAATTAGAACCGGCAATTTTAGTAAAAGGAAATAATTTCTCATCAAACTCAACATGACGGGCCAAATAAATTTTTCCAGTTTCTTTGTCAAGACATCTATACCCTAAATGATGTGGTGAATAACCCAAGAAAACATATTGTTTGGATCGAAAATCAAATTTGTGTTTGTTGTAAGGACACAGAAGGGGATAAATAGCACAACCAAAAATGCGAATAAAGGAGTAATCTGGATCTTTTTGAAATAACACAGTGTAAGGAATTTTGTTGGACAAAGAACTTGTGGGAATGTGATTAATAAGAAAAATAGATGTCTCAAAAGCATATTCCCAATATTTAAAAGGTGCACTGCAGTGACCTAAAATAGCAATGCAATGCCAATGTCAACAATATTTCTTATTTTACGTTCTGCTGTGCCATTCTGTTCGTGGGTATGTGGGCAAGTAATACGATGCATGATACCAGTATCTTGAAAATATTTATGCAATGTGCGATATTCTCCTCCCCAATCTGAATTTACAGCTTTAATTTTGTAATCAAATTGATTTTCGACTAATTTTTGAAATTGCATAAATACTTGAAAGACATCACTTTTAAATTTAATAGGATATAACCATGTAAAAAGAGAAAAATCATCAATGAAGATTACAAAATATTTGTATCCTGATGAAGAGCATAATGGAGCAGGACCCCAAACATCGGTGTGAATCAATTGAAGAGGTTTGGAACTACAATGATGGGTTAAATACAAAGGAACTCGATGTAACTTGCCTAAACAACATGAAGAACATTTATTAGAAGAAATTTTATTTGAAGAACAAGGTGATTTAAAATGATTTATCAAACGCCTAATAGTTGAATAATTGGGATGTCCAAGTACTGTTTTCAGTATTTGAAGAGATGAAGATTTAATCACTGGTCTTGCAGAAGAATGGTGTCCTGAAACCAATACATTTATTCATATGTAATTATTTTTTGAATGTATTACATTTGATTTTTTTTAGTAAAAGGTTGGAGTTCAGAAATCATTCTGAAGTCCAGGATTTATTAAAAATAAAGAGAAGAGAAATACAAAGACCGAGAAAAGAAATAAAGTAAAATAGAAGAGGCAGAAGCCTCCAACATAGCTAAACAAACAAAAAATGGACTCTTTTGCTATAAACATAAAAAATAGCAGAATAACAAGAAAGATGTTGAAACACCGAGCCTTGAAACCCTTCATAGATCAAGCTTCAATGGTTTCTTGGAAATTCTTTTAGAATGAGTGACCTTATATTTTTTATGGATTTTTTACGTTTCACCATAGTCCACTGTTCTTCAGAATCCATAATATCAGCCCAAGAGACCCCTGCCTTAGAGAAGTTTTCATCCTCATTAACAGATGGAGCCGTGGTCGTAGTTTGACGATCAGCATCATCATTCTGATTGTAATCCGAAATATTATCGGTATGGGCAAGGTCTAGATTCAACTCTACATTTATACCAGAACTCAGATTCTGTATTATAGCCGACGGGACAAAAAGGGAGGCCTGAACCCACGTTGGTGCATCTTGAATGGGCTCAGCATCGTAAAGCGAACGATCAATGGCAGGAAAGCACGAGGAATCATGTAGATGCAATGTTCTAGTTTCCGTGGCAGCAGAAACTAAACCATCAGCCTCTATGCGCTCAACCTCTAACCGCTGCTCATGCTCATCAGATGGTGGTGGAATCTCATATGGAATAGAGCAAATCTGCACCATATTTTGATCCTGTTGAACATCAATATCATCAGCTGGAGGATCCATAACAAATGTGTCTCTCGGCACCTCATGGGTAATCTTTTTCAAATAATCAAAAGCATTAATAATAGGAATAGAGGTTTGCTGAACCGAATTTGGCTCCTTGACAGCAGGTTTCAACTTCCAAACTCTCTTAGATTCATCTTGTTTAACATTTTTAGTTTAGTTTACAGTAGCGTGGGTAATTCATTTATTCAAACGACAATCCTTGGGTAAATGACCAATGTTGGAGCAGGTGTGACAAAAGGAAGGGAGGTTTTCATAAAGAATTTCAATGAAGAAGCTTTTCCCTACTCTTTCAATCAAGAGAGTCTCCGGCAAGGTGCTAGACAAATCGATGTCCACAAGAACTCGGGCATAGTGACCAAAATCTACAACAGAGGTGGCATTATCAATCTTTAATGGTACTCCGATTCCTTTAGCAATGGAAGTTAGGATATGAGGATGCCAATACTCCCATGGGAGTTTGTAAAATCGGACCTAGATTTGTGTATTTGTCGACTTCTGTGCCGTGGGATCAAAATCTGGCATCCATTGTTGCAATCGAAGAATTCCGGGCTTCAAAGTGAGCGCTCCCCTACTCCAAGCAGCATTCTTTTCCGTAGCAGAATTAAAATTAATTTGATAGAAACCACGCCCAAGGGAAATTAACTTCCAGTTATTAGACAAACCCCATAATCCATTCAATTTTTCCTTCAAATCCACCAGTTTCCATGGAGAATCTCCCTTATAAAGAATGATACGGGCGATGAGGGCATTCTGACAGAGAGCAAGATGCTGCTCATAGATCTCCTGATTGATTTTGATGGCGATATAGCCACCCTTGTTAGATGGAGAGGAATTAACGACTGGTAAGGGGGAAGGCAAGAATTTATTGACAGCCATGGCGTAAGATGGTTTTGATGTTGGCTTTGGAACGAAAGAAGAGAAAAGGTCATGGTGGCTAAGATAATCCATGGCTAGGGAAAACGACAACGCCGGGCAGAAGAGAAGCCATGCGCCGCCGCTAGGCAGGCGGCTGAAAGAAAAAAAAGCGGCTAGGGTTTTCCCTTTCTCTCTTCTATTTTTTTTTCAAAAAAAAAATTTTCGCTGATCAAAAGAGAACTAAAAATTTTAATTACATTGCTTTCTAATTATTGAATTAGCTAGTCATGTTCTAATGTATTACATTTGATATTAAACTTAATAATTGGCTAATATTTTAGATCAAAGTAACGAGAAAATGG
Source organism: Mallotus japonicus (assembly GCA_949634005.1). Classification (NCBI taxonomy): domain Eukaryota; kingdom Viridiplantae; phylum Streptophyta; class Magnoliopsida; order Malpighiales; family Euphorbiaceae; genus Mallotus; species Mallotus japonicus. The sequence goes on along the minus strand of CATIWK010678178.1, from coordinate 3,589 downwards.
CATAGTGTTAGAAAAAAAAAGCCAATGATATGATCCTCGAAAAAAGCCATAGCAAATGATCTCTTGTTGAGGGACAACTTATTCAAAAAATGCCAATCCAGAAAAACATCATATATAGGATTATTGCAATTTTTTTTTATCAAATGCTTGTTGATAGTAACATGGTTGCCAAGAAGCATATGATCTTCTTATCTTTTGACAAGTTGCTAATTGAGTGCAAGCACTGTATCTGATAGGAAATTCCTGCCTACTTCAGTGTAGGACTTTTTTTCTTGAGGAAATAGTGTAGTACATTTAATGATTATATGACATTTGAAATTTGTATTACAAATCTAGTCGTTTGTATAATTCAACCATTCAATCATAATAGGCAAGAATCTGTGGTATCTGACTATCTATTTATTTGGTATTTGCTTGTCTTGAGTGCCCTTAGTTCTTCAATGAACGTATTTATGTCAAAGTAAGATGATCCTCATTCTTCAACAGCTCTTCGTGCCATCTCTTTCAGCTGAATTGCTCTATTTCTTATATCCTCAGATTCTTCACCACCCATCAACTTAGTCACAGCCATCTCTATATCTTCCTTCTTTATCAAAATTTTCTTCTCATATCTTGACTATTCTTGGGCACCAACTCCTACTCCAATTTTCATAACATCTGTAATCAACTTTTCATTATCAAACTGCTCTGCATATAGTGGCCATGTGACCATTGGCACCCCTGCACTCACTCCCTCCAATGTCGAGTTCCAATGTGGGGTGTGCAGAAATCGGTTAAAATTGATTAACCGAACCGACCGGTTCAGTTATATAGGTTCGATTCAGTTACGGTTTTTAGAGTGTAAATTTTGGTTAATCGGTTCGGTTTTAATTTTGAAGGTAAAAAATCGAACCAACCGAAATAATTATAAATATTATATAAAATATATTAATTTAGAAAAATATGTGTAAATATTAAGAGTATCAGTAAAAAATATTTACAGTTATATTATTAATGAATAAATTTTACAAAAAATACTAACTTAATAAATAAAAATTTTAGAAATTATTTCAAAAAATAAAATTGATAAATCGGTTAACCTACCAAATCGAACCAAACTGGTTCAGTTTGATTCTAGTATATATTCAGTTCGGTTTCGGTTTGAAGTTTTATATATTTTCAATTAGTCAGTTCGGTCGGTTTCAGTTCGGTTTGAACCAAAATCGATCGATGCTCACCCCAATCAGAGTCATGAACCCTCCAACAGCTTCATGATCAAGAATCAGAACCCGTGGTGCCCATCCCCTTATGATCAAACCCTTCCCTTCCATTCTCTTTTCAAATCCTTATGGCAACCACTCTTCCATTTCTTCAAGATTCTGTAGTTCTTTCTTCACAACCCAAATAAAGTTCTGTCCACAAGCTTCAAGAGCCATAGCAATTTCATGTGATTGACGTCGAAAATTTGAAGTAGCTTCCAAAATATATATAGAGAACTGATTTTGCTTTCTTGGAGTCAAGCCATTTTAGACACTCATGTGACATGTCCATTAATGGAGGCTTGATCTCCTCTGTGTGCTTTATTTTCAATGTCGTTATTGTAAAGTGACATAGCGAAAGCCTAAATTATAAGGGATAAATATTGAATCTCCATTTAGCCTGTGAATGCCCGGAAAAACAATCTTCTATTAACCTGTTTAGTCTGAGAATACCCAGGAAATAGGCATCAACAATGGTTGATTCTCCAAATGAGAATGCCGAAAATTGGGAGAAAATAGAACAATTCTATTCAAAATCAATAAAAAATTGTCCCAAACATCCAAAAACTGTCCTAAACGAGCTTGGGTCCATGACCTATGCTCTTGGGTCCAAAACCCATGCACGTGGGTCCTTGAACCCACGTAGGGGCAAATGGGTCATTTTGACCCACGGGCTTGGGTTAAAAACCCACACTCGTGGGTCATCAACCTAAGCTCATGGGTTGACCTATCCCTATGGGCTTTTCCTCTACACTTTGGTCCTTTTTGGTCCAACTTGGCCCCTTTTGGGTATTGATTATTTTTAGGCATCTTTTGGGTTTTTTTTGGGCTTCTTCTCGATCTAGGCATGCTCGAGAAAACTCCCGGATGAGTTTTTCCCCTGTCTGAGTGACAGAAGTCCTTCGTTATTCAGATTATTGGGGGACCATCAAAATTTGGGTATCAACAATAGCCCTTGCTTCACGTGCGTTAATCAAGCCAACACTTGTCAATGCATGGGAAGCAAGTTTTGAAAACCAAATGAGATGTAAAAACTTTCATGAGGGTGCTATGTAACCTTCGCCAAGCTACAAAGTAGGGGTGTCGTGTAACCTTTACCAAGCTACAAGCGGCAGGTGTCATGTAACCTTTACCAAGCTACAAACGATGAGGTGCTGTGACCTTTTCCAAGCCACAAGCGGGGGCACACTGTATGGCCCTAACAGGCCTCAAGTTTAAGGTTTCAAAGAAACCAAAGTTCATATAAAATGTTTTATGGGCGCTATGTAACCTTCTCCAAGCCACAAATGGCGGGTGTCGTGTAACCTTTACCAAGCTACAAACGATGAGGTGCTGTGACCTTTTCCAAGAAACAAGTGGGGGTACACTGTATAGCCTTGACATGCCTCAAGTGTCAGGTTTCAAAGAAACCAAAGTGCATATAAAATGTTTTGTGGGTGTTATGTAACCTACGCCAAGCTATAAAGCGAGGTTACCGTGTAACCATTACCAAGCTACAAGTGGCAGGTGTCGCGTAACCTTTACCAAGCTACAAACGATGAGGTACTGTGACCTTTTCCAAGCCACAAGCAGGGGTACACTGTATAGCCTTGACAGGCCTCAAGTGTCAAGTTTTAAAGAAACCAAAGTGCATATAAAATGTTTTATTCTTTGATTTTTGTTGGGAAAAGGAGTTTGGAGGAGATTTGAGTAGGAAAGAAGTTGAAAAAAAGGAAGAAAGAGCAGAGGAAAAACAAAGCCAGCTCAATACCACGGTCGCGACCTCATACATGATCGATGATTTGCCCAACTCCAGCCCCAAGTGTTGTCGAGCCTGACGCGATCATGGCCTTATACGCGATCATGGGTCCCTACATAGCCAGAATTTTGTCTCGAGTGCGGACTGTGTGCGAGCGTGACCCTTTCACGAGTGGCCCCACTGCCGAGAGCACGGCTTCGTGCGCGATCGCGGGTTGTGCTTTTCCAGCACAGAACGTGCTGATGTGTGCATATCTGAAAGAGAAAATCCAAAGGAGGTGAGAGGACATGTTCATGAATGGCTAAAAAAGACAAAGGCAAAAATTACTTGGGGTATAAAAAGGACCACATTCTCCATTTCAAAAGGGAGGGGTGCTTGGTGAAGAAGATATAAGAATCAACACACCAAGAGGAGGAGAAAAGGAAAGAGAAGACCTATTTGAAGATTGAGAGCTTCTTGGATAACATTTCTATTTATCTTTTCTTGTTCTACTCTCTTGTGTGTAATTGAATATTGAATGATGATCTTAATAGCCATGAGTGGCTAAATTTCTTAATGTTGTTGGGATTTTGGAAACCCATTTGATTTAAGTTCATTTAATATATTGGTTTTT
>CATIWK010677867.1:0-16509 GCA_949634005.1 Mallotus japonicus | reverse complement strand
GTAGTTGTCATGCATACTATTAGTTCTCAGAAAAGTAGGTAAAAATTTTTCCTTGTTCACTTTAATGAAATAAATTATAAGGCTTCTAATGTGTTGGAAAATGAAAAACTAAAAGGTAAAAAAATGAATACTCAACAAATTTTATGTTGCTATGAGTGACAACATTCATGACCATTTCTTTGACAATTAAATGTAATACAAATCTATAGCTAAAAATTTTTCTTCAAATGTTCCCAAAAAAATCTAAAAATGTGTGGAATTATTTGGAAATGCAATGCAGAAAGTTTGAGGAGTCTATAGGCTATAGCCACCCATTTCATCCTTTTGTGATGAAAAATGCATGCATATGTTTTATATGGCAGGCATCACAGAATTTGGCATTCACCATTTGATCTATACAATTCCAAGGAAACTAGACAAACAAAGATTACTACAACTCAAAGATTGGGACCTCAACAGCAAACTGATGGTCCCAAATTCTAACACTTAGCAAACCAAAAATGGTGCAAAAGCCAAATTATCCAAACTAGCATGTGTAGTAGATCAAGTGGCAGAAAAATACGTTGTTCTTCTAGTTTTCATCATTTATTACCTACCAAAGATCATGTAATACAATTGCTCTATTTTTGTTGTTTTTCGATAGTCAGATTTGTGATATGTACTTTAAATATTTATGTAACTAACAAAAATACAAAATATACTTATATTTTATAAATTTAGTTTTCGAATATAATATGTCCGAAATAAGTAAAAATTTCTCATTGTAGTTAGCTTTTATAACACGACATTTTCATTAGGTTGGTACTTTTGCTTTCTTGACAGCCATTCAAAAATTGAGTAGTAAAATTACTGTTTTTTAATTTAAATGATGAACAGTTTGAATGTTGTTAATTAAAATTTCGAATTTAAATTATATGTATGCTAAATTTTTTTTTCTCATGCAGTTAATTTAATTTGTTTTGAATTAATCGGAATTATTGTGGCTTATGAATATTAAACTGAATTATGTAAAAGAATATTTGAGTGTTAAGGTTTAGCATTTAAAAATTATACTTATTTATACAAACTAAATTATGAATTATTTCCATTTCATGCGAATTTGCTACACCGGTCTCATAAAAAGAGGTTTTTTTTTTTTTTTTTAAGGAAAAAGAACATCCAAAATAATTTGGTACATGAAAATCCAAATCCAGCCATACAAAGTCTTTGTTTAGTTACCCTAAATTGTCAACAAAAGATGGTGAAAGGATTCCTGTGGATCAAGGAAATCTCTTGAAAACCATCCCAGCTGCTGTATATGTCCCATTTTTTCATCTTTATTATTATTCACTATTTTTCTTTTGGCAGTTCTCTAATTTCACTTCACATGCAACTGAAAGATTTCAATTTTTCATGTGATGTTTTTGCTCCTAAATTGTCAAGCAATGTAGATGATAATTACATTTCAACCTATGATATGTAAAAATCCACCAAACCGAGCTTTTTTTTTTTCAATTAATAAGAAAATTATACTACATGGAATAACTTTTTCTTTTTTTAAAATTATATGAAAATTCATTTTATAAACTATTAATGGCAGAATTCGAATCTTATACTTTATGATGTTTTATCGGGAGAAATAACCATTACATCTCTAATTTATTAACCGCTAATATTTTCTTAAATGAAAAATTTGATGATTAATTAAGATTAAAAGAGGCTCGATTAAGAAGATTTTGAATATATATTATATAACATTTTATATGGGGCAAATTTGAATTTAAAAAATAAAATATCTTATAAAGAAATGAGTTATCTATAATCAGAATATTACATTTAATTGCTGAATGTATAATCTATATTATTTTTTTTATCTTTTTTTTTTCTTTTTCAGAGAAAAGAAATCTTGCATTAACTTGAAAAAGAGGCAATATCCTCCATTACAGCTGTTTGAGCACATAACGGGACTTGACCATGGAACAGAAAGCTCTCCCTACACTGTAAAGTCCACTCAGCTATTTGATGTGCCACACTAGCTATTACTAGAACAGGGAACATGCTTGAAAGAAACAGAATGCAAGTTAGCCAACTGAAGAATATCTTCACCAACCAAACCACGGATTGACATTTCTAACTCCCTATCTTTTTTTTTTTTAACAACAGTAGAATTTCATAGATTAAAACAAGAGATACAATATTTTACACCTTGAAATATTAGAATTCAAAGTGATTTGAGGGAGCCCAATATAAGAAGAAAGCTCATCCCATTTGTTTTTCAACTTTAGGGAAATAGAATCCCTTAATTGTTGAAGAAAACTAAGACTTATTCACCTAGAGTCATCGGCGATAATTACAACTTGGAGCATTTCATCTCCCCAAACCTGTTTGAGTTGATCTTGGACTGATCATAGTGACTAAGTCCGGATAATGAAATAATAGCTTCAAACCATAGATCTTCATTATCAAAAAGCGAAAGCACTAGATTTTAACCTTTATTTGAGAAGACAACCTCGGCCTAATATGCAGATGAGGGAAAGATCCGAGACCACCTTTCGTCTCCCAAACCCAATTGTTCAATATCCAGGCGAACCAAAGGCATCAGATTTACGTAACCAACTGCACAAGAAAGTTATTAAACCACATTGAAACAACAACATGACTATATATCTATCACTATTATTATTAGATTGAAAAAATAGAAAAAGAAAGAAAGTAGGGGATGATTGTTGGTTAAAAATCAGCAGTCACCCCCTGAGAAACGATGTTACTGTTTACAAACATAAACATAGAAAACACCACAAGTGGAGGAGATAGGGGGACGGGGGGTTCGATCCCTGATCTCCTCAAATTGGATGTCCACACCTTATACTACTTGCACTATTCGTGGGGAACGTTGCCCATCTGAATTTCGAGCAACAACGCCAATACCTCCCACATTATTATCCATATCCACAACAATGTCCGAATTTATCTTCACAATTCCCAGTGGAGGAGCTGTCCACTTACTACCAATCTGTGATCGACCAAGGCTACCAATTTGTTTATCATTTTACTAACTGAAATATATGATTTTTGTATTTAATTAGGACTTTTATAAAAATCTATAAAAGTTATTAAATTCTATAAAAATCATTAAAAAATCTATAAATTCTATAAAAGTCATTCACTTAAAAATATTCATAAATATCTTTAAAAGTCCTAATTAAATACACCCTTTATGTGTCACATATCAAAAAATTGAATGTAACACATTCAAAAATGTAAAAATTATATTTTTTTACCAACCAAATTGTTACATATGAATTTAGAAAATGTCAATTTTAATTTAAAGAGTTGGTTTATAGTGTAATATAATTTTTTAAATTTTTGTAGAAAGACGTTGTAAAACAAGAAGATTTATATTCAAATTTTTACTAAATTAATTTTTTTTAGATATGTAAGTAGAAATTAATTTTATATCGAATGTATGTGAGGTATGGCTGTGCATCGGGCGGGTTCGGGTTGATGTTTTTTTCAATTTTCAAAACCGAGTGGAAATCGAAATTTTAGACGGATTTCAATTCGGGTTTCGGTTAACTGTATAAATAATAATAAAAAAAAAATAAAGGAATGTCAATTTCTGGTAGCCAAATGATGGGGCGCGTGTCTGTATTTCCTGGTCATTTGGAATCGAACCAACAACCTCCAAATAAGAGTTAAAACTTAAAAGTCCTCACCACTTCATTATAAGTGCATGTCTATATATATATATATATAAACAAATTTTCGGTTTTTTGAACAGTTCTGGTTTACCGAACCAAATCGAATTTACTCGGTTTCAGTTCGGTTTTTCTGGTTGGTTCGGTTTTGCACAGCCCAATTGTGAGGAGACAACTAATGATTTTCTAAAAAAAAGGTCAATTCCTTCAACAAATGATGCAATCTCAAGCCCTTGCTGTACAATAACAACAGCAAGCCCATGAAGTTTTTCTTTGTCCAAAGTCATCCTTAAACCCAAAAGGAAAATCCACCAACTGTCCATATACAACCGCTTTATTCCAAGACGAGAACATATACTCTCAGCTCAGCTCACTCCCCATTTCTTCGTCATCATCATCAAAATATGCAGACTTTACTCGTGCCGGCGGCCACGGTTCACTCCTCGTCGGCAACGGCAGCAACTATATCTCCGGCGCCATCTCGCCTCCTCTACCGAAACCGGCTAAGACAACCGCTATACCCTTCAAATTATCATTCATTACAATCAATAAAATCAATCACATTTCCTTCATTATCATACGACCCACTCAAAGCTCAAAACTTAGGCTATAGTTTCTCACCCACTAAAGCCAATGCTGCTCCTTCTTCTTCTCCGGTCTCTTCCTCTTTTACTCCCGTAAACGACGACGCAGAGAAGGCAAAACTCGCTCAGGTTTGGTTTTTTTGTGCTGAATTGTGGCTGTAATGTGGGCTATTTTGATGAAATTGGAGTAAAGATTGAATCTTTTTTGGTTTTTGTGTGTGTAGGTGGCGAAGAGATTGGAGAGTACTGCAAGGTATTTTAAGAGATTAGGGAGTTTAGGGTTTTGGGGGCAATTGATATGCACAGTGGTAGCTGCTGTTATCTTGTCGTTTTCTATTGTGATTACTGGAAAGATATCATCTCCTGCTACTTTTTATGCAACTAGTGGTGGTATTGCTGCTGCTTTTATTTCAGTTTTTTGGTCTTTTGGTTATATTCGTCTTGCTGATAGGCTCAAGAAGACTGCTAATGACCCTTCTAAGGTATTCTACTTTTAATTTTGTTAATTGGTTGTTTTTTAATTGATCAAATTTCATTTCTTGATTAAGAGTTTGGGTGATTTTTTGATTATTTTTTGTTTCATAGATGCAATTTTTTAGTTAGTTATTTTTGAAAATGTGGTAAAAAAGATTCAAATTTGGCATTGTGATAATAGGCCTTTGTTTGGAACTGATAACCGGATCACGAACACTTGAATCGTACGAGCCACAAAGAGCTAAGGGTTTTGGGGATTCTCCGGCAAACACTCCGATGCTTAAGTTAGATTAACATAATGTATAGAATGGAATAAAATAGAGTGAATATAATAGAAAGGAATAAAGGGTATATATAGGGCGCTTGACCTACTGGAATAGGAATTCCTTACCCATAGATGAGACTTTTATATTCATCCTTGGTTGGCATGCTTCCTTTATAAGATTTTATATTTTTTTTTGGGCCTTGGAATGCTGGACTTCCTTATCATAAGTCTGAATATTGATACTCGGGTATCAGAACAAATCATGTGTAAGAGTTTGATTGAATTGAATCCTTTCAATTTTAAATCACTTTTGATAAGCTGAAATAATTGAAGTTTAGTAAGGATGGGGTTTTGAGCATAAGAATTGACTAAATAGAATTCAGTTGAAATGAATTCTTTCATTTTATAGACTTTCCAAACAAAGTGATGATGTCGATGTATTCATCATTTCTAAGTTAAAATGTTGAAATGCTCATCAGTTTCTAATATCTTTTTGCTATAGAAGAACAAAAAGGTTGCTGTACTGAATGCACATCCCACCTAGAAAGGCTCTTGGTAGAGTGACTATGCCTAGATATGTTGCTAGAATTTGCTATATTCTTGTTTTATGCCAGTGTCAAGGAATCAACTCTGCAATCTTATTCCTTGCTGTCATGTAGCATTGTTGTATGCAAAAGACTTTAGGTCCCCTTGACACGACAGAAATAAATTTCATGCAGCTTCTTGTTTGAAATTTTATCTTTTGCTTGGGATATTCTATTTAATTTTTTGTGATCTCAGGCTCCTCCACGAGCTGATGTTGTGAAAGGATTGAAAAACGGCATAGTAGTGAATCTGTTAGGAATGGGCGCTGCTATTCTTGGTATGCAAGCAACGGTGGGATTGTTGGTTGCAAAGGCTCTAACTTCCTCGGCAAATCCTTATTACCAGGGGATCTCCCCTGGTTACAGCCCAGTTCTTGCTTTGGATGTATTCTTGGTGCAGGTACTTATTTACTCAATCATATCCAATTTATACTTCCAAAATACCAACTTGTGTTTTTATGACCTTTTGCTGTGCACTAATGATTTATCAGTTCTACTATCTAAGAGAGTGGAAATAATACTGCATATGAAAAAAATGAGAGATTTCTTTTGTGCATTTCTTTCTGAAAAACGTATTGCATCAGCTAAAATAATTGGAAGTCTCAGCAAATTTGTCAAATTAGCAAGCAAATTGTTAACACAGTTAACTAGTTGGCACATCCAAAATGTTCTATCAAAGGCATGATGCTGCATTACAATTTGGTGATAGCTTTCATGATGATGGGAATAGTTTTCGGACAATTTAAGAATAATTCTCAAGTGATGAAAACAGTATGTGCAAGTTACTTAATCTTGATTTTCCTTTGTTCTTGCTATTCTATTTCTCTTATGCAGGCATCAGCGAATACCATCCTGTCTCATTTTCTCGGTCTTGTTTTCTCCTTGGAGCTGTTGCGCTCTGTGACATTACCAGCTTCAGAAGGCATTCCAGTCCCAAGAGTTGCATAGAATATTTTTCTTGTACCAAATGTCAGGAGAAAACATGATTTTGTAGCCAAAACGTTGAACCTTCTGCATAATTTTTTTTTTTTTGGGAACAACTCTGCATAAGGTTATGATAAACTTTAAAAAAGTTGTTCATTTTCCATTGTTAAAAATAAGTCTTGTAAAGCATCAGCACCAGTGAATGTTTGAGTTAATCTCCTGGTGGATATAAATTAGGGTACTCCAAGCATGTTCTATGTGAGGCCATGTTCAATGGTGACAAGTTTTTTTTTTTTTTACCACAATAATAGTTAAAAGGATAATGATATATATATACAAGTCTGCAACATGTAGAGTATGTAGCAGGTGATTAAAGTAATATGATGAGTTTTACTATATAAGAAAGAAAATGAGAGTCAGGATTTGTTGGTAGTAAGTTGTTTACGTTTAAATTAGGTTTCAAGTTCGAATTTTAATATATGTAATCGTATTAAATTAATTGTTGTGAAATTTTTATTATCTTTATAATTTCGTCTGCATTGAACTGAATTAATCAGAGATAGATTTTAAATACCAGTGTTTAGAAAAAAAAAACACTAATTATGACTTGTTACTCACTATTCATGTAGTGGATCTAAGACAGCTATCCTTTTTTCCTTGTTAAAATTGTAAAATTATAATTTTTAATATTTTTTTCATAATTACTTTATCTAAAAAAAATTTATAGCTCTTCCTTTAACAACTAAAACATTAAAATTTTCATGAGTTCAATCATATATCAAAAGTTTAATTATTCAAATTTGTACACAATATATAAGGTTCAAAATCCCCAGTGCTATTAGGCTTAAAAAAGCCCAACAAAAACAAAAGCCACACTGCCACAGGCTCAACAAGACAGGTCCAGTTCAAATACAATAGCCAACAAAACCCTAATTTCTGAACAAAACAGAACATTGATTGAGCAGAGGAAGAAGATTACACAGCATTTTCAATTCAGATCCTTTAAAGTTTCAATCTTTTTTACAAGATGATGAAGATGCGCCATAAAACGATACAAACAGTGAAAACCCAGTTGGAAAATTGCAACCTTTTAGCAGCTATTAATTTTGTGGGCTTTACAGTGAAAGAATCTCAAGAACTGAGAAGATCATTGCCAGAATCTACTAAGCTTGTTGTTGCTAAGAACACTCTTGTTGATAAAGCTATTGAAGGCACTAAATGGGAAGCTCTAAAGCCTTGTATTAAAGGGAAGAATGCTTGGCTTTTTGTTCATGGTGAAGACATTTCTGGGGCCATTAAATCTTATGGGAATTTTCTGAAAGGTATGAAATTGGAGAATAATGACTTCACTTGTGCTTATTTTGAAGGGAAGTTATATGGGCCTGTTGATTTTAAGCAACTTGAAACATTGCCATCAGAAGCTGAAACTTATGCTGAGATTTTAGGTACATTGCATATACCTTTGATTGGGTTGGTTAGTACTTTACAGCCTCCAGCTAGTAATGTCATTATGACGCTCAAACCTTAAGTGAAGAAGCTGGGGATTTAAGTGATGGTGGTGGCAGCTAATTGGGATGTAAGTGTGTTTCTTTTTGATATTGATTAAATTCACATTTGTAGTACGTGTCATTTTTGAGTTGAGGATTCAATTCAAGCTGTAGGATTTTGTAGAATTCTGATTTGGATAGTGATCATGATTCATGATTCTTTTGGCAATATGATTTTTGCGTTTATTTTTGTGAATATGAGACTGAAATTATTTTGTGTAGTTTATGACTACCTTTTATGAATTTGAATTGGTTGCTGTGTTGCTGCTATGCTTTGAATTCAATATGAATTTTGCTGTAGTAAAGTTGCAAGATTGGTAATCATAAGTTTTGATTGTGGATTGTCATTATAAGTTTGTTTGTTTGATGCTGTGTGTTCAAGTTATCAAGATTGTTGGTTACTTGGTTATAATAAATGAAATTATAGTTGCTTGTGGTTTCTATATTCTGGTGGTGGAGAGAATGCATGCTGTAGAATTGTGTAGAACAGTAGAAGTAGACTTCCACTGTCCGCTGGGATTAGAACTTATTCTTTTATGATGTTCTGGTTCTTCATGGCTATGGAATTTGCAAGTTGCAATTGTGTGTTTCTTAAACAATTTTTTTTGGATCTGCTTTACTTGCATATTCGAGGTCATACTCATGATGCAGTGTTGTTGACCCTAAATTTATAGGAAAAAATAATTGAAAATAGTTAATAATTGGTTGAATTGGGAAAAAAGCTCACGCAAATCCTCCACCTACTTCGCATGCTAATGAATTTATGATCACTGAAATGCAACTGAGACCTCCATTCTTGATGCCCAAAATTTGAGTTTGCTTTGGCTTTCTGTCGTGATTAATGCTGGCTGATGCATTGGAATCATATCATTTTATCACACAAGGTGAATTTGAGTTCTTTGCATGTAGAATTGCAGGTGCAACATTGCTCAATTATGATCTATATGGGTATGAAACTGGTTTTGCTGTCATGATCATAGGATAATAACCTGTTTGCTCTATTTAGTTGGCAAGTTCCAAAATGTTATATCGAAGCCACGATGTAACATTATAATTTAGTGGTGGTTTATTTCATCATATAGAGTGAGAATATCAACGAATGAAGAAAAAGTTTCTTGAGTAATCACTAAAATTTCATGTGATGTATTGGTGACTCCATGTCGTGATGATGTGAACAGTTATTGGACAATTCAGAATAAGTTTCAAGTGGGAACAGTATAGTGCAAGTTACTTGATTTTTCTTTATACTTAGTGTTCTGTTTCTTTCATGCAGGCATCAGCAAATACCATCCTTTCTCATTTTCCTGGGATTGTTTTCTCCTTGGAGCCGTTTCACTCAGTGATATTCCCAGCTGCATAGGGCATTCCACCCAAGAGTTGCATAAAATCTTTCTCCTTTACCAAGTGTCAGGTGAAAACATGATTTTGTAGCTCAAACATTGAACCTTCTGTCTAAGGTGATGATGCGCATTTCTGTTCTAGTATTAGAAAGCATGCTTTACAAGTGTAATTCAATTGATTTCAAATATTCTAGTTCATATCCCGGTGAATAAATTAGAGCGCTTGAAGAACGTCCTGTGCGAGTCTATGTTCATTATTTTAGCAATATCAGGCTTTTTTTTTATTTTTTATCACCAGGCAACACCTTTGATGCTTTGGTGCTCGAATGTTTAGTTGATGAGTCTTATGAATTCTGCATTCCAAACTTATTTCAATGTAACTTAGAAGACTCGGCAATTTAGAGTTGAAAAGTAGTCCGTTCTAGGCATCCCTGAACTGCCATTCACGCACTATTCTGATGGGAAGAAACTGTGGCAACTGGATAAAAAAAAGTTTTGAGTAATTCAGGTTTGAAGTAGCTTCTGACCATTTGATTATTGGGTAGCTCTGTTGCTTTGTTGTTATTTAGAAGAACTGAAGCTTTATTTATCGTTAAGGTTATAAACGAGTTGAGTTGCTCACGAGCTACTTGGAACTCAATTCAATAAAAGTTTATTTGAGCTCATTTAATGAAGCTCGTTTAATAAATAAGCTATATTCAAACTAAGCAAAGTTTGGCTCATGCTCGTAATTTTAATATATTAATAGTTTGATATAAGATATATGATATATATAAATTTTGATTCACAATAAATACAAAAAATATATAAAAATATATTATTAGATAAAATCATAGTTTTTATTAAATAATTATAATTTATTAATAAGTAATTTATTCTAAAATTTTTCAATGAATAATTTAATTTATAGTTTGTATTTTTTGAAAATTTTTTAACTTGGTTTAAACTCATGAATACTGGGTGAATATTAAGTGGCATAATAAGTTCAGCTTAATTATAAACAAACTAAATCCGAATTAATCAAAACTTAGTTCAGCTCGGCTCCTTTACTCGTGTTTTATTTATAGCTTGTGGGAGCTGGGCTTCTACTGCATGGCACTGATTGATGTTTTTATACTGAAGTTACTTTCAAAAAAATGAATTCATGGAAATGTAGAGTGTGGCATGAGAGAGCTTGCTTTCATTGCTAAACCTTGGTGTCCAGTGTCCTTCATGAAAGGATTCAGCATTAACGCCCACATACAAAAAACAAAGCTTTTTGCTCACTTTGAACTTATGACATTTTGTTAAGCACATCACAAAGAAAGCCAAAGCTTCTAAAATTGTCACTTGCCTATAGATAACAAACTTAGTTGATATGAACTATAATTAAATATAATTAAATAAAAATTAATTTAATAGATTTTAATTTTATTCGTATAAATATTTTTTCTAAATGGTAAGAAAAAAAATTGAGTCAAATAGAAATGTTATTTTGGAGTTTTATTGACAATTTACTTCTGTAGGTGAAAATTAGTATTTTTTGAATTTATGTAAGGAATTATAAAAGAAACTGTTTCAATAAAGATGGAATAAATACTCAAAATCTAAACTTAATTTTTCAACTTAAGTAGGTGATATGAAATTGGTGCACCAATGCAAATAAAACGAAAAAAATGAAATTGCTGTAAAAATATAATGTGTCTGTGATTTCAGTAATTGTTCATTTAAGGAGTGTTTGTTTTAGCTGTCCAGATGTAATTGTGAATTGTTCAACTTCCAACAAGTAGTAAAACATATTTAGTTATTTATTTTTTTAAAAGTATTTGGTAACCGGTAACTATCAGACACCCAAACCAAAATTTAAGTGAAAATTGCTATTTTTTCAAAAAAAAAAAAGATTCACGTTTTATATTTATTAAATATAATGTTATTAAGAACCTCTTAATATCTTGAAATAAGAAATTATTCAAAAATTGGCAACATTATAATTATAATTAGTGAGTTAAAAAAAATATTACAACCATTATCAAATAATTTATTTTACATGAGTATATAATAATTAAATTAAATATTTTATATTTGAATAAATAAAAATTACATGTTCTCTTGTAAAGTTTCAAGTTTTTTCACCATCAATTCTACAATGTGATAAGATAAGCCACAAAGCTCCACGCTTTTCCTTTCCTGTCACTCCCACGTCACAACCGCCATGGAAACCACACTGCTCTCTTTCACTTCGTCAAAGCCATCAGCTTCTCAAAACCTAAACCAGTTTCGCTCTGCAAAAAACCCATTTCCCCTCTCGCAACCATTCAAAAAACCCACTTGTTACCGACCCATTTCGATCAATTCAGCCATTTCTCGAACAAAGAAAGAAGAAACTGTTGAAACAGTGAAAACCCAGTTGGAGAATTGCTATCTTTTAGCTGCTATTAAGTACACAGGGCTTACAGTGAAACAGTTTCAAGAATTGAGAAGATTATTGCCAGAATCTACTAAACTTATCGTTGCAAAGAACACTCTTGTTTATAAAGCTATTGAGGGTACTCAATGGGAAGCTTTGAAGCCTTGTATGAAAGGGATGAATGCTTGGCTTTTTGTTCATAGTGAAGAAATACCTGAGGCTATTAAACCTTATAGGAGTTTTCAGAAAGATAAGAAATTGGAGAATAATGACTTTACTGGCGCTGTTTTTGAAGGGAAGTTTTATGGGCCTGGTGATTTTAAGCAGCTTGAGACTATGCCATCAAGAGCTGAAATTTATGCTAAGATTTTAGGTGCTTTGCAAAGCCCTTCAATTGGGTTGGTTGGTACTTTACAGGCTCCAGCTAGGGATGTGATTATGGTGCTCAAAGCTTATGTGAAGAAACTGGAGGATGAAAGTGGTGGTGGTGGGCAATTAGTGGAATGAATGTAAGTGCAATTCTTTTGAAATTTGGTAAAATGTCCATTTTGTGGTTCTTGCATTTGTTGTAGTAGCATTTATGGATATACTTGTGTCATTTTGGAATTGAGAATTCCCTTCAAGTTGTAGAATTTTGTACAATTCTGATTTGGATAGTGATCTTGAATGGTTAATGTAAGTTTATTGCTTATGGCATTTTGCAGTTTGATTAACTAGGTTGTTTGTAATAGAAGATAGCGAGGGATGTTGTGAATGTGACTTTCGAACTTCTTTTGAGTAGTTTATAGCATTCATGAATTTGGGTTGGTTTTTTGGTGGTTGCTTTGATTTGAATATGGATAAAAGTTTAGGAAAGTTGCAAGATTGTGAAATTGGCAATCCTAACTTTTGATTGTGAATTTTCGTTGCAAGTTTGTTGGTACTGAGTTTTCAAGTTATCTAGTTTGTTGGGTTGTAAGGAATCAAAATTGTTGTTGTTTATCTTATTTCAGTGGTTGAGAGAATGAAAGTTGTATAATTTATAGAAGTGAAGTTTCAGCATTGGCTGGTACAAGAGCTTTTTGTTAATGATCAGCTGCTTAAACAATTTCATGATCATCTTTACATAGAGATAAGATAATATTCATTCAAGGTTGTTCTCGAGATGCATTTTGTTGTTGACCTTGAATTGATAGGAACAATTAATTGGAAATAGTTCTTAATTGGTTGAGGTGGGAAAAACTCATGCAAATACTTACCTGCTTTGCAACTCCTTCCTTCAACCTTTTCTCTTCTTTAAGCCTTCAGCTTTATCACATGCTCAACATTTTGCGTGCTGATAAAACTATGATTGCTGAAATTTAACTACAAGACATGCAATCTTCATGCCCAAAACTTGGGTTTCCTGTGGTTTTTTATCATGATTAATGATGGCTAATTAATGGGAATCATTCCACTTTATCACACATTATGACAATTGAGTTCTTCAGAAGTTCGTACAACTGTAGGTGCAGATCCGTTCAATTATGTTTGTCCGTATGAAATTGGTTTTGCTCCCTTGATCCTAAGGATATATATATATATATATAGTGACAAATTGCCTGTTATCCATTTCCAGAATGTTTTTAACTGGTTCTGTGGGTCTTCTATTAACCAGTTCTTGAACAGATGTGCGGTTGTGCTCCCTCATACTCTCCAATGGCATGCAACTCATGTCTTGCCTATATCCTCCTATTTGCCCTTGTGTAATTCAACAGATTCAAGTGTCCGAGTATAATTTATCACGTAATGTATTATTCCTTCAACTTGCTTATGGTTCTTTGCAAGATGTATTTCGGTACCGAGTTATTGAGGCACACAACATTAGACATTGTGTTTTTCTAGTTGTACTAACATCCTTGAAGGTAGCTTCCCTTTTCCTCTTGAGCTCTTAAATGGTGTAAAGCTGTCTCTAGATTGCTATGTCCTATCATCAAATGTTCACAAAACATTGGGATTATCTGGGCGGTGTTTTGACTTGGACATTACTTAGTGGTAGAGTAGCATTACAGTGCATAACAGAATTAGTTTTGCTGAGAAGATAGTAACTAGTGGCTAGATGGAATTACACTCATGAGTCAGCAAGCAAAGTGTTAACAATTCAGGTTGCGCAACCCCTGGCTATAAGATCACAAAATTAGCATGCATTGCACTTTCCAGCTGCAAGAGGCGGGCTACAGTGGAATAACATTTACATTGCTGCACATACATTGGCATGCACCAAGCTGAAGGTTTTGGAACTAGGAAGGTTCTTCCATGGTTGTGCTCACGACCACTTTGTACAAAAGCAAGGACTTGCAGAAATGGACATATAGGCATACATGCTTCCCACTACAATAAAGTCAATGAGTGCTTGTACAAAATTCTCATATCTATGTTGCGTTCATGCCATTATTTAAAAGCATAGATTCTTAGCTAGCAGAAAGCAATATAAAACTGGGCCGCCAATATCATATTGTCTCATCGTTTTTGCCAGAAGGGTACAAAATTACATTGCTCAGACAGATTAATCACAACAAAGGCAACCCAGAAAAAAAAAAAAAAACAAACAAAATCAAATGTTAACCCAGTTGTAAAACCTAGTTAGGTCAGTCCTGATACTTAGAATCCCAGTGGAATGAAACCTGCACAGCGCGTTAGGTGACGACCAGTCTCCACACCCACACTCACACTTTAGCTGAACTACTTGGAAGTTGGAATCCTGTGCAAATAAATGTCATGCATCTTAGTAACTCTGGAGATATCCACATCTATTACAACAATAAGCTAGAAGTAACAGTGCTAATAATAGAATGTGGGGGCTGGATACTTCAGACAGAGCAACATACTTAGCCCTAAAATTTTGTATTTTGTTTCAAGCATACAAATAGTTGATAGTAAACTCAAGGACCAAAGATGCCACGGACAATATATTTACATACGATGAAACTTGTCTTAATGCTGCTTTGATGCTTGTGAGAAACAGCTAAATTGTCAACAAAGAAAGAAAAACAAAGAAAGAAAAACAAAGAAGGTAAACAAGATTCTAGGACAATATATGAGTTATAAAGAATTACACAAATTTGGCAACACTTGGAAATTTCTCGGCATAAGCATTTCTGTTCTGACAGTATGAAATGTTCTACATGGTTCAAAATTTATCTTAGGAATCAATGCATATAGATAGAAAGTATATCCTTATAACCAGAGATTGCTATTGCCAATGTTTTTCAAAGGTACATATAATCAGCCAAAATCAAACCACTGGTTACCCAATTTCAAGCTTGCATTTTCTTATCACATAAAAAAAATTAATAACTGCACTTTTTCTTTCTAACAAGCATATTATTTTAGACATAAGCATTTATCATTCTTACAAGAGTGCGAGAAACATGATCTTACCTACTGAATCTTCTTTTCCTTATTTGATGGCAACGGAATCTTCTTGAGGAGGCTATCATCAATTTTCCTATACTGCGTTTGAATAATTTTGTGAGTCACATTCAGCTTTTCATCAATGTGGTGCTGGTATTTGTCATAAAGCACAGGAACTGAAAAGCTAAGGAGAACCCCTGCAGTAGTAACGAAATCCAAGAAAATGAATATCTACTAAATCCCTTAATCCTGCAACAATTAAAGAAAAAAGGGCAGCACGGTATAATAAAACTTACCAATGTAGACAAGAGTCAGAAAGCTGCACAGGCTGCCAATATATGATGCTATCCACAAACCAAAAGCAACCTGAAGTTCACATATAGATATTAAAACATGCAAATTCCAAATTCTTGGACAAAAAACTTCAATCTGAGGGTTAAAATGTCCTTACCTGAGAGAACAATTTCAAATTTCTACCAATTGCAATATCACGAGCAATAGAGAGTGCAAGATTAACATAAACTTGAATCACACCAGCAACCTTGACAATAGTCTCCTCTGATATTTCCAAGTCAGGCAAAGGAGGCAATGGCCTAAAACATAACACTACTCAATATTTTTTCCCCATTGTATATAACCAAGACTAGAAAAATAAGCTAACATAATAAAAAAAAAAAATAATCCTTCCTTTTTATAGAAACATTTAGACATTGTTTGGATAAATCACACCCAAAAAAAATCCACTTCGAATAATTTTTTCCGAACATGGGTTAAGAACAGGACACACTCCATCACAAAAATTCATTTCTTCCAAAATGTATTTGAAATAAAAGTCAAAAGAATTAAATTCCAGCAAACTTTATCACCTTTCCAAACATGAGAAATTAACTTAATCCAAATTAATGGAATGAATTCTTCGAAAAAAAAAAACAAGAACTCAATCAAATTGAACTCTATTTGATCAATTTATCATGTCTAAAAGAGATTTTAGTTCCAAGAATTCAGCTTTAAAATCCATTTTCAAAGATAATAAAAAAATCCGAAAAATAATTGATCAAACATAAATAAATTCTTGCATTTAGTCCAAACAAAGAACCACCCATTAAATTTCCAAGAATTAAAATAAAAACTGCAAAAAGAGAGAGAGAGAGGGAGAGAACCTGTTAAGAAGAGAAGCAGATTTAGCCCAGAAAAAGAGAATAGCAACAAGAAGAAACAGCACATTTGATACAAAAGACAACAGATTATAACCAGCTCTTTCAAACAGCAACCATAGCGTCGTTGAAGCCACTACAATCGTAACACTACTACACCATTTCTTCCATAACAACACATCAGCCACTGCCACCAAAAAAA
>CATIWK010677841.1:0-10814 GCA_949634005.1 Mallotus japonicus | reverse complement strand
TGAGTGACCCCTAGCATCGATATCACAACTACCCAATTAGATATGAATATATTTATTAATTCACACGAACCCTTTGGTCATAATTATCGTGCACTAAAATCCCTTCGTTAAAAGATCCCAATATAGCTTAGAGTCAAGGATTAGTCAAACTCTAATAGCTATATCATATGACCTCATCTCAAGTTCTATTTCTTGATAAAAAATAACAAATACTAGAAACTCTTTCTAGCATTGAAACTTTTTCAGACTGTTATGTTTGTCCTGGCCAGGAACTCATTCATCAAGAAAAGACTTAGATAGCATAGGATCTTATCCCGATTCACTCCAGGTAATGAATCCCATATTGGTCAAATACTCATCCCTACATTTGACTAACTAGAGCCACCATACGCCATATACCCATGTGTGGTTAACACAAGTAAGTAAGCGGTAGCAAACTCTAACTCCTCAAATATGGATGACCATGTCACTTCAAGTCAAAGGACTATATGCACTATTATGACCTAGATTATGATCGTTGACTATATGTGAATATCCATGCGATCATTAATCTAACATCACTGCTCGATCCACCCATCACATGACTATCCACATGTCTATTCTAATATCTCATATCAAGTAGCATGAGACTCACTACCTCCCACTATTAGTATCAAATACTAATCACGGAAAATAGACAGAGGTGATAGTCTAATTAATATTACCCAAATATTAATTATATGACTATGAACAATTTATAGCATATGTACTAAAAAAATTTGTAACTCATATTATCAACTCTTGATAATAAATTTATTTAACTTAATGCTAAAGGATAAATACTCAAATAAACAAACACTTTATTTAAATGAATATCTAATTGCCATTAGGGATAATTTACAATGTCATTTACATAATAAGAATGACACTAGGGCACATCTATGCTAACAGCTACCAACTAAACCTGTATCTAAAAAGAAAAAAATAACCCTCATCCCTTACTTTTCTTTTAGGTAGAAAGCAGACGTAAAAAAAAAAAAAAAAAGCTTATAGAAGGTCTCCTCTTTTTTTTCCTATGCTTATTATATCGGGAAAGAAGAGTAAAAATGACAAATTCAAAGCCTTTTATGGATTTAAAACTCCAAATAAAAGTCATTGTAAGTAAATTGGGAAAGAATGTTAGATTAATTCTGATGCACATATTTGAATTTTGGCTATGGTTTTTATTTTGGGAGACTAGTTGATGTTAGATCATTGTGAATTTTTTAATATGAACAAATTGACAAGACGGAGTTCAAACAATATTGAAGGAGAGGCTGAGTTCAAACTTGAGCAAGGTATTAAAAGAATCATTTGTGTGGGTAAAATTATTAGACTAAAGATTCATGCAGAGACTTGTTTACATTTAAATATAAGTGTAATATTAAAGTTGAATTTGAACTTGGAATGAGTAAATTGGTGGCTGGGCATAATGGGATTAAAAATATATATATTTTTTTCATATGTATATGAGAAAGAATGCAAGTTTGAAATTGGATTTTTAATTGAGTAATTATCCTATATATAGGAGCTCTGAGTGATAAAAAAAATGGTGTTGTCAAGAGCCGAAGAATAGAAATAAGTGATAGAGGAGAATTGTGAGTGAATGTTCTTTTCTTTCAATTTTGAATCTTTGTCATCTTGTTGCTTTCCTTTAATTTTTGGTTTAATTCTGATCCAGAGGCTATATTTGATCTTTATTATGATTTGGTTAAATCGTTGGCCTCGGTTGTCTTGCCTTTGAGTAAGGAAATTTTGTCATCCATTGTTATGTTTCTCATGTTATTTTTATTGTAAAAAAAAATGCTAAAATAGATAATAATTTTGAGTCTTGTTCAATGAAAAATTTCATATTAATGAACTTGATAGACAATTTAAAGTGTTAGTTCACTATGAATTTCGTTGTTGGAAAATTAAAATGGTTCTTGAGTACGATTAATGATGATTAGAAAGGTTGATAAACTAGAAGGCTAGTTGTTTATTTTTTTTCCCAAGACATACAAATGTATGAATTCCATATCTTAGTTGTCAAAATGATTTAGAAACAAGCATTCAAATTGTTTTATTGGTCTTAACTAAGATATAGAGCACCACAAATGGAAAGCAATGTGTTATAGAAATTGAGAAAGGAAAAAACAACGTTGTTGTTTGCGAATTATGAAATGTAGATTGCTCATCATCAAGGTCCATTTAAATAAGTACTTTAATTGACTACCATCATTCACCAATTCATTGCTTTATATTTATATTTATGTTGTTTGTAGTAAGATTAATATTTCTCATGATTGTCCTATGGCATTAATATTAATACTATGGCTTCTTAATCAAGCTAAATACTATAGTAACAATAATAAATTTTTGTTATTAGTATTAAATATTTGGTGACATATGCATGCAAATAAATATGTCATTAACCATATAATTTCTTGCACTATATGTTGAAGTAGCAACTCCAGAATAAAGACAAGAAAGCTGAATTTTCCATAGAGATAAAAAAAAATTCAAGATTTATTACATATGTACATACTACAATTTTGTTAATGAAATATAAACTATTTATAAGGAATGTAATTCTCCGGATTTAGAAAAGCTTTCCCTCATTTTTCAAGGGGTAAAATAAAACCCAAGAATTGTAATTTCCCAATAAATTTAGAAGATTTTTAAAATTAGATTAGAAATATGAAACACATGACAATAAAATAGAGGAAATTGTTCTTTGTCGTCTAAATAAATGGTGCATCTACAATTACTTTGATTTAAAAAAAGTTAATTTGCTTTGTCTTATTAACCATTAGCGAACTTATGCTTAAATTAGTTCAATTTGGAGTTAACATAAAGTTTAGATGAACTGATGTGTAAAATATTCTAATTTGGATTAAACAATTACGAAGTAAATTGGTATCCTAATCTCATAATAGCATTTAGTATAAAAAATTGATTTGGCATGCCTCTAATTTATTTTTCTTCAAGTAGCAAAATGTTCCATGCCTTTTGATCAATGTTAAAATTTGGCCATAAAATTTGTAACAAGAATTGATCAATATTGGCATCTTCATACATAATAGTTATCATAATTTGTAGTATCTCATCAATTATACCATAAATTTTCTTATCTACTACTTAGTATATAAAAATGAAAAAAAAAAGTAATTTATTTTTCATTATAGTGATTCATTCAATTCAAGCGTAAATTTTGCATAATTGATTTAACTAATAGTTATTTGCATATAGTTTTCAAGTTGTTATGATGGATCAAAAGTTGAATTTTATTCGTACAAACATTATGAATAACTGTAACTAAATTTTTGTTGATTCAACTAATGCTAAACCAAGTTGTGATTGCACTTACACTAGGTAAGTACTTATTAAAATTAGTACAATTATTTGTGTTTAAATATTATTTAAATGATCTTATTTTATTGCGTGTTATGTTTATTTGTTGTATAGGAGAACCAGGAGAGTTAACAAATTAAACTTGGACTCCAATTCTAAATCTCCAAATCAAATGAAAAACTTTGATGAAGAATTCACTAATAAAGTAAGTACAAATAGTGAGGAACATCTACCTAAAGGAGATACCAATTTTCAAAAAGCATCCAAGGTGTGTACATAAAATTATTATTTTAATACTTATCATTGGAACATTAATTTTAAGTTGTTATGCGATAGTTTGTTGAATGCAATTTATCATTTGAAATGATGAAAACAATGCTTTCAAATCATTTCAGGTATGCTTGGAAAATCATTGTATTGTGCGCAAGTTTCATGCTCTTATTGAAAAATTTGATAATGCTAAGATTAATGTTGTTAAAAACCTTGGATTTGGTGGTCTTTTACATATTCGAAATCAAAATTTAAAAAATAACATAATTGAAGGGCTTGCACATAGATTTGATGTAGATAGATATGAATTGCATGTGTATGGAGGCACAATAAAACTCACCCTTGATTGTGTAGAGCAAACTATAGAGTTTGCCTTCAAAAGGTTTAGAAGTAGAAGACTACAAGTGCATGCAAAGATGAGGTCTTGGAAAGATTTAATATTCCTAATAATACATTTAATGCTAATTACCTTTTTCTAGAGCTCTAAATGTTATCTGTTGGTGAAAAATTTTGAGCCAAATTTTTGTTGTATGCGATTAAGATAATTATAGCACCCAATGCAGGTACATATATAAATTTATCTTACCTTAGACTTCTAAAAGACATATCTAAAGTTCCAAAAATGATCTGGGCAAAGTGTGCGATACAATGTCTTTTTAGTGGGATTCGAAAGTTTTGTCAAAATGACATTGGTGAAGGCAATAGCAAGCATATAACCGATTGCATCTTGATTCTACAGGAACTTTTACAAATAATTACATATTTATTCATTTTCTTAACTATGTATTTAATGCTTAATATTAGATTTATTTTAAAATTTTTATTTGTTACAGGTTTTTTATTTGGATCACATATCTATTGTTTCTACAAGCATACCACTATTAACAAACATGAAAGACCTTTTATTCAATATAGGGATAATAATATTGTAAAAAAAAGTATTGGATAAGGTCAAAATATTTGGAGGGCTTGACAGTAAAATGGTATGTAATAACTTTAGTTTATAGTCATTAATTTATTGTATTATATTTAACATATAATCAATTCTAATAAAATGAGTTTATTTTTATCAATAACATGTTTTGCTTTTAAAAGAGAATGATATGGAGATGAGTCATTTTCTGTGAGCATTCCTTTAAATTATTATATTGATTTTAAATATTAACTCTGATAACTTTCTATATTAAACTTCATGTTTATACATTTTCTTTGTGTTTAATAAGCTTTTATTGTATGTAGGATTTGAAAACTGAGACTCTTGAGCTTAGAAAAGAAATTATAGAATTTAAGCGAGATGTTGTGATAGAGCTATAAAAAATATCGAAAGACAATTAAGATAATAAAATGAATAAAATGGATAAGATGTACATGGATGATATTCAACTTTTGAAAGTTGATAATAGTGAGCTTAAGGATGAAAGACTGTAAAGAATTTTCATGAAGAATAAGGTGCCTTAAAAGATTTGATTATGAACTTAGTTGGTGAACTATGCAATAGTCAAAAGCAAAAGAACGAAGGACATCCGTAAAATATAATGTCAGCAGTTAATCATATAATAGAGAGCTTACATGAAAAAGGCATTGAAGAAAATTACACTAACTTTCATGTTAACGGAAAATTTCTTACACAACAAAAGTTTCACTAACTAGGCTAGTTGATAATATAGTGGAGAATGAAGGTATTTTATTTCCATCTGTGCCTTTGAATGAGCATGTAACTTTGGGTACAAATGCTGTTGGTTTGGATCATATATCAGCTGGTGATGCTAGTAATGATTTGGAAGCTAAAAAGGCTAATTTTTTAAACATTGAAAAAAATGTGCAGTTATTTACTACTAAGCTAAAAAAAAGTGTAATTGCCCTAGAGAGAGGGTGAATAAGGCTTTTGAGAAATTAAAAGAAAATTAAGAAAATTATGGAAGGATTAAGGATTGAGAAAGATAGAACATAAACAATTAAGGAGTTCAATTTATCAACAAACCTACATCTCCACCTAACTCCCCCAAGTTATGATTTTTGAATCACCACAATCTATTCATTTAGAATGATTTTTACAAGATTAAGTTGACTAAACTATAACCTTACAATCAAGAGTTTAGGATCACTTTTAAACTCAATACCCAAGTGGTTTCAATAGGCAAACACTTAAAGCTTACACACAAGGATAAGACCTCACTTCCCTTTTCTAAAACTCAGAAAATAGAAGAAGAAAAGTCTCTATTCTAACACACAATCCTACTCTCAAAAGAATTAATGAACACAAAGAAAGTTGGTGAGATTTTTGAATGCTCAAATGAATGCTAAGACAAATTGTTCAACAACTAAAGTAACTAACTTTTGAATGAGCTTCCAGAGATTATTTAAATACATCAGCATAAAAATATGGCTGTTGGACTTGGGGGCATTAACTTCGTTCCTAACCTTCTCCTAGTTGCATTTAATGTAAAACAACCTTTTTACAAGAGAAGAGCTACTCATAGTCATGAGGGGAGGCTCACAATCATGAGTGTTAAAAATATAGTCATTGGGTGGCAGTTAACCGTTGTGTCTTGGAAGGAGTCTAAGTCATGAGCTGCTCACGACCATGAGGGTAGGTCATGAGGGGCTCAGGCTCTTTTGGTCTCTTAAAGCTCCACTTGGTCATGGTCTGGATGATGCTTTCACGAGCTTGTCACGGCTTGGACAAGGCTCCTCACGATCATGAGGTCAGATCGTGAGGGGCTCTAGACTTTTTTGTAATTTGTCGACCCTTTGAGCCTTCAGCTCGCAAGGGACCCCTTTAAGCTTGATTTAAAATTGTTTTGATTTTTACAATGTCCCAATTGAGTCTTGAACTTTATGGGGGCTTGTTGTTGACATTTGGATAAGTTAAAGGTCTTGAACTACTTCACTTTGATTCTTCATATATAACTGAATCTCAAACACACTTAAATAAACACATTAGATTATTCAAATTTTTTGTTAAAGTCAAAACTTTAGAGATTGAATAAACCTAAGGTCAACAATCTCCCCATTTTTGACTTTGACAAATAATTTGAGTGTGTGTGTTGTGCATAATTAAGTGAAGTGTGTAAGGTGTACATTGCTCCCCCCTTAGTTTATTCATTAAATTAAAAAGATAACAAGATATAGCTCTCCCTTGGTGTATGCTTTATTATTTGTGTTTGTTTATGAATTTAGCTAAGCAAGATCCCATAGAGTTATTATCAAACACTCATAACACACACATATATATCTCCCCTTTTGTTAAAGATAAAAAGGAATAAAATCATAAAAATAAGAGGCTAAGATAAAGAGAAAAAAATTGATAATAAAAGGAAACTTTATTAATTATGTAAAAAAAAAAGGAAACATGTAGTCCACTTAGAAAATAAGAAACATCAAAACATAAGACAAAGGCACAAGCATAACCAACAAGCACTAACTAAACATAAACCAAATAAAAACTAAACAGAAACCAGACATAAACTAAATATAAACCAAATAGATACTAAACACAAAGAACATCTATGAAGTAGGATCAATATCTTGGTCATCTCCTTGAGTCTCTTTATGATGGGAAAAGTATGATGCTTGAGGAGGAGGAAAAGGCCCAGTACATTGTAGGTTATGGTAAACATAGAGATGATGGCTATCATACTCCACATGATCCATCCTCCTATCAAAATGATCAAGCCTAGAGTCAACTTGATTAAATTGATTATTAAAGTTGATTAAAGAATCCTCTAACCCAAGTGGGTTCATCATCCATGCTTTGTGAAGAAGAAGGGCCTCTTACTCGTTTTCTATGAGGCAACCCAACCCCTTCAAGGCCTAGATTGCCATTTTACTCAATATCCTCTAAGTCTTAAGCAAGTTCTTCATCCACTTCCTCTTCCTCATGCTTCCACACCCATTGGTCGTTCACCTTCTTGAATTGGTTAGAATTTTTTAAGAAATTTTGCATCAAGAAGGGAATAAGGGATGGATTCAAGATGTTCATAGTTTATTTTGAAGTATTGGGCAATTTTGGTCATAATCACCCCTATGCAAATTTCTCCACTAACACTATCACTCACTAGCCAAAAGTCTCTATTGCAACCACCTTCCTACAGCAACATCAATATTTTCTTGGATGCAATGAAGGAGAAATAAGTCATAAAAAAAGATTGCTTCATTATTTAAACCTCTAGCATGAAAGGAATAAGTAATAAAACTATGAATGTACCAAAGGCTTTAGGAGGAAAGTGAGGATGATTTGGAATGGCTGGCAAGGAATGCTCCTACATTAGGTTTGACATTGTTGTTCCAAAAGGAATAAGGAGACCAAAGAGTGTTGGAAGATTCAACTCCTTCATGCTTGAAGCCAAAGATAGTATCAAAATCTTCTTTGCTTAGAAAATGATCCCTTCCCCCTAATTTGAATTGCATGTTATACCAAGGGTTTTTTTCGTTGATATGTTGAGTTTGAAGGAAAAAAGAGGAAAAGAACTCAATGACAAGAGAGGGAATGGTGATGAGAGGGGTGGAAGTGAAAGTTAACATACCAATTCTTTCAAGAAGAGTTGTCACTTGATCATAGCAATTAAGTGATTTCAAGGCTACTTTTGATATATATCTAGAGGGAATGAATTTTCTATTTGAAAATTGAGTGGCCCTTTGCTTGATTTCCGTATTTGAGTAAGAAAGGGGATAAGTCTTTTTTGGTTGCTCTTTTGTGGCCCTCCTTGCTTGAAAGGTTGAGATGAGGAAAATGAAACTTATTTTTGAGAGGTCTTCTTCTTTGGTGCCATGATGGGAGTGAAAGGGAATATGGAGAGTTGACAGATTAAAGCAAAGTAGCAAAGGTTTGAGATGGGAGAAGAGAAAAGAGCAAATTATGCAAAAAAGAAGAATTGGAGAGAAAGATGATAGAGAAGGGAAAAAAGGTTATTTATATAGAGTGAAAAGGGATTAAAAAAGGTCATAAATTCAGTCAAAAGGGGATTAAAATTATAGGTAGACGTTAGGAATTAAAGAGAGTGAAAGAGGAGTTACAATTCCAATAGAATTGTGACTTCTAGCCTATCAGGACGCTCCTCATGGTTAGGTCACGACTGTAAGCGTCGCCTATGAGGAGCACTGACAGTTGAAACGACGTGAGTCACGAGCAGTTGCAGCCTTTGCAACAGCTCATGACCAAAATGCCTGACAGCCCTTGAACTTTTGAAAAACTTTCAATTAAGTCCAAAAAATGTTGTAATTTAGTCCCTACGAACTAAATTGACACCAAATTGAATGAAATTAAATGCAAATTGAATTCATCCAAAATCAAGGCTATGTTCATACATAATTGAGCATGTAAATAGGCATTTTGATCAAAATTTTATTTTGCTAATTTTTTAAAATAATTCATTTATTGAATTAACTTTAATAAATAATTATTAATTAGCAAATTTTGAAGAAATTCAAAATAGGTGCTTATGGACAAGGAGTAAAATGCCAAAAGTTAAACATATGGGAATATATGAATAAGCAATATCTAAATATCAATGCAAATTAAAAAAAAATGACTCAAGAAATGAGAATATCAAAAGAAAATACCTAAATAAATATTTTCAAATTCATATGAGTTCAAGAAAATATGTAGCTCAAGTTCATGAAAGGCATGATATATTTTGCACTATATGCAGGCATTGAACTCAACGAGCATGTAAAATATTTTCAAAGGGTGTTTAATAACATAAAAATAAAAGTCACATGAATGTAGAAAATTTAGCAAACATAGTGCATTCATCAATGTAAGCTCGAACCATTTATCATTCTAATTTCATGCTTAATGAAATTTAATCTCTCCTCATTGAGAATTTTGGTAAAAATATCCGCAAGTTGATTGTTAGTATCAACAAATTCAAATAAGATATCACCACATTGCACATGGTCTCTAAGGAAATGATGTGTAATATCTATGTGTTTGGTTCTTAAGTGTTGAATGAGATTGTTACGAAGGTTTATAGCACTTGTATTGTCACATTTGAATAGAATGTGATCAATATCAATTCCATAGTCCATTAGTTTTTGTTTTTGCCATAAAACTTAGGAGAAACAACAACTTGCCACCACATATTCGGCTTCGGCGGTGGATAAGGCAACCGAGACTTGCTTTTTTCTAAACCAAGAGACTAAACAATTTCCTAAAAATTGGAAAGTTTTGGAAGTGCTCTTCCTATCTAGCAAGCTACCGGCAAAATTGGCATCTGAATAGCTAACTAATTCAAAGGTTGAACTCCTAGGATACCAAAGTCCTAAATGCATAGTTCATTAAGGTATTTGAAGATTCTCTTAATGACATTTAAATGAGACTCTTTAGGACATAATTGAAATCTAGCACATAAGCATATAGCAAAAATTATATTCGGTCTACTTACGGTTAAATGGAGAAGAGATCCAATTATACCTTTATATTGTTTTTCATTAACTGATTTGCCATTCTCATCCTTGGTAAGTTTGGTGGTGGTGCTCATAGGAATCTTACTTGACTTGTCTATTTCCATACCAATCTTATTAATAATGTCCCTTGTGTATTTAGTTTGGTTGATGAAGATCCCATCCTTGCATTGCTTGATTTACAGCCCAAGGAAGAACTTGAGTTCACCTATTATGCTCATCTCAAATTCCCTTTACATTAACTTAAAAAATTCCTCACACAAGTAATGATTAGTAGCACCAAAAATAATGTCATCAATATATATTTGAACAATAAGTAAATAATTTTTGGATTTCTTAATGAATAGAGTTGTGTCAACTTTTCCTTTAGAGAACCCTTTTCTCTAGTAAAAAGTTGCTCAACCTTTCATACCAAGCTCTAGGAGCTTGCTTCAATCTATACAATGCTTTGGAGAGTTTAAATACATGATTAAAAAAGTCAAAACTTTCAAAACCAGGAGATTGTTCAATATAGACCTCCTCTTCAATGAAACCATTTAAAAATGCACTTTTAACAACCATTTGAAAAAGTTTAAAATCCATGTAAGATGCAAATGCAAGTAATATTCTAATAGCTTCTAACCTTACAACAAGGGCAAATGTTTCATCATAATCAATGCCTTCCTCTTGATTATAACCTTTAGCTACTAGTCTAGCTTTGTTCCTAGTTATGACACCTTGCTCATTCATCTTATTTTTAAACACCCATTTGGTGCGTATAATAAGATGATGTTTAGGTCTAGGAACCG
>CATIWK010677654.1:0-19260 GCA_949634005.1 Mallotus japonicus | reverse complement strand
AATGCATCTACGGTTGTGTAATTAACCCAACAAATGGCCTTAGCTTATGGGAAAAGGACAAGAATGCACCTGGAATGTTTGTTGCTCCTTCACCAGTTAAGAAAAAAAGAGGAAGAAAGCCTATGGCAAGAAGGAAAGAAGATGAAGAACTTGAAAACCTTGTTGCTAAGAAGAAATCAAAGGGAAAAAAAGTTCAAAGGATGAAATTGAAGGGCAAAGGGGTTGTTATATTTAAATGCAGTGTTTGTGGTCAATTAGGACATAACAAAAGGTTTTATGACAAAGGAAAAAGCAATGTGAGTAAATCTTCTCTAAGATTTTTTTGTACTGATTTCATTTCATAATTTTTAACATTTGTCAATTTTTATTCTCAGCAACAAGGCACCACAAGTACTCTTGCACCACTAATTACCCTCCAATGGATGATGGATGTATGTGAACATGAAATTGATATATTGATGTAGGCTGAGTTTTCTTATATTTTTGATAATGTTGGCTGAGTTTTGGTATGTCTGTGTGTGTGAGCTACTTTATGAGTCTGTTTCTGTGTGATTTTTATTGCTTCAGGGCAGTAGTAACATTTCAGGGGCAATGAATGAAACTGTAATGGCTTTTCCATTTGAGAATGCTTCTGTATGTAAACTGATGAAATTGGTGTTATATATGATTATTGGTCTGGCAGTAGTACTTGTAGTAATACTGCTATTTTTTTTGTAGGGCACACAAACAAGCTTAGTTACACAGGCTGGTTCAACACCTCCAAGCCAACATGTTGTTCCAGAACAAGGACCTAGGGGTAAGAAAATATCAAAGCCACTACAGAAAAATGTTGCTAGGAAGAAATCAAAATGATCTTCATCTTCTAAAAACTGAAACTATTTTGACTTTATAAACTAGGCCTATTATTAATTGTTCACAGGCTGAAACTTTTTTATTTTGGTATACCCTTAGTTACTATATAAGTATGTAAATGGGGTGTTGTGGGGATGACATGGTTTGTGTTTTGTTGATTCAAGGTTGAAACAAAGCTACAGCTGCTTTTGTTTCCATATTGAATCAATACCAAACAGGGCAATTTTTGTATACAGAAACAGAGCTTCTTGTGCTTTGCTTGCTTTTGATATATGCATTTTAGACAATTATCTGTCTGAAGTTATATTTGTCTTGTTTTTATCTTCTTAATTAATGTGTTTCAAAGGATGAATTATGCTCTGTTACTAATAATCATGTCAACAGCAACAAGACAGGATCGAGAAAAATACATTTTCTACTAATAGTAATAATTGATGTCCATTTTCATAATTAAGAACAAAAGTACATCAATGAATCCTAACAATAATCTGCATAACCTATTAACTAAAGAACACAATACATATGCTTCATCTGCATTGTACAAGGCCAAAATACATCTCATTCACCTTTACCATTCCTACAACTACAATTATAACTTCAAATTCACTATCTAAAACCCTAAACACCTCAGAATCCATAACACCAACAATAAGACATAAATTTCCCTCATCCTCATCCACATTCTTGAGTTTTGGTTCTTCATCCTTTTTTCTTTTTCCTTCTCCTCCTTTAATCGATTGAGCTTTCTCAGCAACCCTATAATAACAACCTTTGCCCTTCCAGAAATAGGTGGATAAACCCACTCAAAGAATTGACATCGACTGCCCTGAGAGAGGAGTGGAGGAAACACAACATTTGTAATATTTTTTTTAAATACTTTAAATTCCTAACACATTTGAACATACCTTTGGGTTTGGACAAGTCAAAAATCTCCTCCCTGGATTTGCGTTTGTCCAGGATGTTCTCATAACGGCTTCGACTGAGCAGTAATAAGTAGGTGTCCAGCTCTTCATTTATTTTCTCTTCGATTAGATCTCTTATACCAAAGGTTGTGTTTAGGTTTTAGTTAGGGTTAACAACACAGTCAAAGGCTTTGTGAAACTTAGGTTCAAGAGCTTGATGCGAGATTTTAAAGAGAGTGAAGATTTAACATTCATGCATCTTCATCTCTGAGAGAGCTGACAAATATTTTTTTTTTGATATATCGATTGACAGGGACGGACACCACAGGGGTGCAAAGCTTCCTTGGGAAGCTTAGGGTGGGTTGTAAGTGGAGTGGGCCCGTCATCTGACAGTTGATGACATGGCAAGTGCTTTTTTGGGACTTACAATTTTTTCATGCATGGAGGCCACGTCAGCATCCACGTGGTCACCGGCCACCGGATTGTGGGATCAGGCACTTT
Source organism: Mallotus japonicus (assembly GCA_949634005.1). Classification (NCBI taxonomy): domain Eukaryota; kingdom Viridiplantae; phylum Streptophyta; class Magnoliopsida; order Malpighiales; family Euphorbiaceae; genus Mallotus; species Mallotus japonicus. The sequence goes on along the minus strand of CATIWK010677654.1, from coordinate 17,005 downwards.
AGTGAGATCCAGACGGACATTTGGACGGTTTTAAGTGACAAAATGAAAAGTGGTTATTTTAATGGAAATTTGGTATAAATTTGGGTACCATGGATGTAATTAACCCATTTTCATGATGATTTTGGAAGTATGTTTCAGTCTATGATTTTTTCTGATGTGATCAATAAAAACAACGTTGTCCCCCATTGTAAATGGTGGACACACTAAAGTCCAAATCTGTCCCCCATTTACAACAGGAACAGCCATTGGCTCCCCACTTCCTTTTTTTTTTTTTTTTCCTTCATCTTATCAGAGCTCTCAATTTTGTTGGGTGTCCAATCCCATCAAAACTCTTACCTCTTCTTTTTTATTTACTGGTTGGGACAACTACATTGACGCACAAATTAAACTTCATATATATCAAACCAAAATAATAGTTATTTGAAAAATAAAAAATAATAATCTAACTAAAAAATATATCAACATTATTTACATTAGTGGCTAATCATATCATAATAAATTATATATTTATTTTAATTTTGATATAATATTTATTCGATATCCAATATGGTTATTAAAATTCCAAATTTACCATTACAATTTTATGATTCATAATATTGTTATTTGACTATTATGTGATTAGATGGTAATTAATGCTAAAATGACTACATGAAAAATTTTCAAACTTGTGATTTGATTTTACAATTTCTGCAAAAAGATATATTTATTTTCAAATGGATACAAAATTTAATAAATTGTAGAAATATCTTCAAATACCTCCAATAATAAAACTAGTAAATAACTACGAGTTTGGGTGTGAACAAAATTTTTTCTAAACTCATGAAAGCATATAAAATATAAAATATATTATTATTATTAAAAATTAAAAAGTTTTATTTCTTTATATAACAATTCAAAATAACAAACTTAATAGAATTATAATTTTTTGCAATCTTGATAATTTTTTGTTTAAATAATTAGACAATAGTCCTTCAATATTTCTTTTATAATTAATATTTTTCTACTCTAAAATAAAAGTTCTACTTTGTCTATATAACAATCTAAAATTACAATCTCATAAATCTATAATTTATTACTATTTTAGTAAATTTTCTATTTGAATAATAACACATCATTTCTTCAATATTTTTTAATATTAATATTTTTATTTTAAAAAATACTTTCATGTAACATTTTTAAATTTTAGCTAATAATTAAATAAAATTTAATATTTTAGTTATTTAATTTTTTTTTTCACATATTAGTCACATAAGATTGAACTCGTAATTTTTAGACTTTATTATTATTATTATTATTATTATTATTATCATATATATATATATATATATATATATATATATATCATTTAAATTTAAATTAGAGATATTATTGTCTATTTTAAATGTATTACAGACTATTATATCAATGATTATAATTAAACATGAAATAATTCAAAGATTTCTAAATTTTATTTATATAAGTACATACATGTATACTGAAAAATAACTATAATTTTTAATATCACAAAAAAAAAAAACTATTACCATTTGGCTATTTTACTTTGGCATTAACTTAGTCCTCAACATATATAATTTTTTCTTCTTTAACATATAGCCTTTCACCACTCTTTATTTTTTTCAAGATTATTAGTTAAATAATAGGTCTAGTTAAGACGCATTGCTGTTTGGGATCAATTTTATTGCTTGGAATCAAAAGAACATGATCATGAAAACTACATAGGATCATCAAAATTTTTCAATATAATTAAATTGGCAAATGAAAAGTATAATAACATTTAGGTATCCAAATTTATCTTAGTCCCACAATGATTCTGGAAACATGGTAAACTTCTCATAAGAAAAATTTAAGAAAAATGGGGGCATTTCATTTTCATAATTATGTCATTAAAGCAGTACTCGATAAAGTCAACTCAAAATTATATAAAAACTTAAGAAATTGGGGGCATTTCATTTTCATAGAAAGTTAGAAAGTGATGCAAAATATGAACCCACTTGTATGTATGTATATATATATATATATATATATATATATATATATATATATATATATATATATATATGACTCACTTAATTTATAAGAATTTAAATTTATCCTCTAATTATAATAAATTTTTAAAGTTCAATTCAATTTTTGAAGTTTAGACCTTTGAGGTCCGATTCGGAACCTCTATTCTATCATCACTCACTCAAAAATAAATAAATAAAAAAAATAAAGCAGCCTACTTTTTTTTTTTTTTGATAATTTTCATAGTTATTGATTAACTGTTATATTATTAGTTAATTTTGAGGAATGTTATCTTTAAATTAAGAATATGAATGAAAGCAGGCGGCATCAATTTGCAATTGATAATAGTTTTCTAGTCCCATAAAAAAGGATTTTTCCTCATACTAACTAAATAAAACATTTTAAACTCCTCTTTTCTTCCTTCAAAAATGAAATTTTATATTCATATTGAACCTTTAATATACGTTTATTTAGTGAAAACTTCACTTGTGGAAAAAAAAAAAAGTTTCTTTCAATAACAAACATAAAATGAAGGCCCATTATGGAATTAATTGCCAGCAACAATAATTACCCCTTTTCCAGTACCCATTAACAATGTTCTAAAGGTCCAGGCCCACTATCAGTCCCTTCATTTACTTCTTCAATATAAGACATCTTCCCTTCTCTAACATAAGGCACCACATGCTCCGAGAACTTTGAATACAATTCATTGTAATCAAAGACACGAAATCCTTGTGATGGTTTAACTCCTTTTCCTTAGCTACAGCATATGTGTGGACTACATCTTTACAAAAGAAAAAAAAAAAAAACTACGTGAAGGAGGGCTGGTATGCCTAAGTCCCCTCTGATATTTAAGTTAGCTTGTGTTCTAGGTGCGATAACATAGACAATAAGAACAATGAAGAAAATGATTGAATTTGGTATGAAGGATTTGCAAAATGATCTTCTAGAATAATAAGGAAACTAGAATAATAGGAGAAGAAGAAGAGGAGAAAGAAGAACAAGAACCTACCTTAGTTTTTGGGAGTAGAGCTTTGCATAGCTTTGTTAGGTAGGAGGTTGGTGGAGATGGACGAATATGATTGGTCAAAGGTCCTAATAGGACATGAGAGGAGTACGCACTACGGTGATTGATGGAGGCGGCATTTAATGATTGTCGAAGAAAGGGACGCTCCCTTCCTAAAAAGGTCTTCCCAAGTAGGACTTCGATTCTTAGTGGGGCTCTCTTACTTAGATACTCCCAAGTAGCCGTAATCGGGATACCCAATTTGAGTTTTCCTTAGATGGTGCTTCCTGTATAGGCTTTTTAAATAGATAATTGTGGGATGCCTATTCAGATATTAAGTTCCTACTCAGGATTTGATGAGTCCTAAGTATAGGCATGGCCACAGCTGGTTTGGGCCCGAAACTGGTTTGGTCAAATCTGAAAACCGGTTCAGAGCTAGTTCCACCCAAATATGAACCGTGAACCGCCTGTTCCGGTTCCGTACCAGTAAATTAAAAAAAAAAAATTTTGACCGTTGGGTCCTGGGGGGTTTGGGTTGCATGCCTTTGGGCCCCCTTTATATATATATATATATATATATATTTAAATAAAAATTATAAAAGACAATTTTACCTTATACAATAGCCATAAAAATAGCTAGTTTATGGGGTTATTTTAGTGCGTATAAATAGGGTTAAGTGGGAGACATTATTCCTCACAAACTATTCTCTCTCAATTCTCAAATTCTCTCAATATTCCCCTAACACTCTCTCACATTCTCTTTATATTTTCTCAAAATATTCATTCAAATATTCAATATATATTACTTATTTTATTATAATATACTATTTTATTTATTATATATATATATATATATATTCATAATTCACCCTTATAGTCTTATTCTCTTAATTATATATTTTTAATTAATTTCACTCTCAAATTTTTTTATTCACCTTTCAAATTTTTTTCATCAAAAAATGGCAAGTGAAAGTGGAAGAAGTGGAAGATCAAGATCACAATATTTTGGTGAATCACAATCAAATATTGTTGATTTAGATAATATGATGGATAATTTGCAAGATGATTATCAAAAACAAGAAAGCCAAAAGGCTTGTGTGGAAGAACTTGCAGCAAATATTCCACAACACGATGAAGAAGAAAAATCGCAATCACAATCGGATATTTTCAAAGTTAACATTTGAAGCAGGAAAGAAATGCAAATGGTAACTATGATGTAATTTGTAATTATTGTGGCCAAAATTACAAATTTAAAAGTGGAGGTGGCTATGGCATATTTATAAGACACTTGATGAGCAAGCATCCAACACAAGTTTGTGTTGAACAAAGGCAAACTCAAATTTTCAAGTACGCAACATCCTCTTCTTCTTATCATTTATTTAAATATAGTGATAAACAAAATAAATTAGAATTAGTTAGAATGGTTAGTATGGAACATTTATCTTTTAGTTTTGGTTAGGTTTTATTAATTATTGTCAAAAAATATTATATCCACAAGCTAAATGTGTGCCTATAAATACATTAAAACGTGCATTATTCAATTTATATAAACAAGAAAAAAAGAATTACAAAAATTATTTATGAATTTTAATGGATGTGTATGCATATGTAGTGATATTTAGAGTGATCATTGGAAAAATCACTTATATATGGGAATAACTTGTCATTGGATTGACAATGATTGGTTATTACAAAAAAGAATTATTGCATTTAGAGTTTTTAATGACCAACATACCACCAATAATATTTTTAGAATGATTAAAAATATTTGAAGAATATGAATTAATGAGATTTTTTTTTCAATTTCTTTTTATAATGTGGAGGCAAATACCGCATCAATTAGTGTGCTCCAATCCATTTGTCAACCAAATATTGGAGAAATTTTTTTTCATGTTAGATGTGTATGTCATGTTTTAAATTTATGTGTCCAAGATGGTTTAAGATTTTTGGATGGAGTTTATTGCATTGTTGGTACCATAATTTTGACCTATGTTTCAAAATGGTACCACAATTTCAATTTTTTTCTTTTCAGTCCCTTAAATTCTATTTTAGTTTTAGTTCACAGTTACTTAATGATTTCCGGTGAAATTAATCTGATGTGTCAACCGGATCAAATAGAATTTAAGGGACTGAAAAAAATTAAAATTGAGGTACCATTTGAAACATAGGTCAAAACTATGGTACCAACGGTGCAATAAACCCTTTTTGGATGTGCTCCTATCACCTACTAAAAACACAATTTCATTTTTATTGACACATTCATAAGTTATGAAATTTTGGGAAAATTTTTGCAAAGAAAATGGTAAAATACCAAAAAAATTCCCTAGAGATGTTCCAACTCGTTGGAATTCAACCTATGAATTATTAAACGAGTCATATGGATATAGAGATTTACTTTGCACATTTATTTCTAATAATGTGTCACAACTTCATTTATATCTACAAAATTGGGAGGTTTGCACAAAAGTTTTATATTTTTTAAAAGTTTTTAATGATATAACATATGTTTTAAGTGGTGTTTATTATCCTACATCTCATTTATTATTAATTGAATGTATTAATATTGCTGGTGCATTGCAAGAACATGAAAATAATATTGTTTTAAAAGAATTAATTTTAATAATGAAAATAAAATTGTTAAATTATTTCCAATACATTCCATTAATTAATCTTATTACACGTGTTTTTTATCCTAGAATTAAAATAGATGGCTTACGTGATTATTTAAGTGTATATTATGAATGTTTAGGTCTTATGGATGATAATGATATTAATTGACGTAGCTTCGATAATTAATAATGTTAGAGAATATTAGTAGACTTATTTAATGAATATAAAGATAATGTTAATATTGGTGCATCATCTTTTACTTTTATTTCTTCTTCTTTTCCTACTAGTCAAGTGGGAGATGAACAAATGAAAATTAGTATGGGTGATCGTGTCTTGTTACAAAGACAAAAAAAAAAAAAAAGAAACTTCGAGGATCATTCGGTTTATCTCCCAAACTTGACATTTATTTAACAACTGTTTTTGAATTTGGTGATAGTAAATTCAAAATAGGTTTTCCGGTCCTTAAATGGTGGAGTCGACATTAAAACACATTTCCAACCCTTGCACAAATTGATAAACAAATTTTTTCAAGTCCAGTTTCAATGATAGCCGTTGAACAAACATTTAGTGCGGGATGAAGTATTTTGGATAAGACTCGATCATCTATGGCTCCCAAATCATTGGAGGCTTAAACATGTGTGGATGATTAGTCTACATCGGCATTAAGGACACAAGAAATTGAAAAAGATGAAAATGAAGATTTGTTTGACTTCACAACCGATGGAGGAACGAGAACTTCAACTTTTGGTATTGGAAGTGATTAAATTTTTTAAGGTAAAAAGGAGCCTAATTTTTTTTTTTAAAAAAAGGTAAGAGAACTACGTGGATTTTGATTCCTCTAAATCTCAAGAGGATATGTAAGAAAATTTAGTTCAAACCCTTTAATTTTTTTTAATTTTAATTTTCTAATTTAATTTATTAATTCAATCTTGTAATTTTTATTATTTTAACCAATATATATATAAATGGTAAGCTAACTTAATATATTTTGTTTTAATTTTATTTTTATTTCAATCTTTTTGAATTTTTTTTATCTCAAGTTAAGTTAAGTGAACTAGTGAAGTATACTTTTTTTATTTTTTATATTTAATTTTTAAGTAAAAAATCAAACCTTATTAAAATGAGATAAGTTTTATTTCAACTTTAATGTAATTTATTTTTCCTAAAAATTAATTTTATTTAATTTTTAATATATTATTAAAAAAAATGGATTGAACCAGAACTAGCAGATCTTGAACTGGCCCTAAAATAATCCAAGGCCTGGTTCCAGTCCGGTTCTACCACAGGTGGAACTGTGAACCTCCGGTTCATGAACCAGAACGACGGTTCTCGAACCATGGCCAGGTCTACCCATGTAGGACATTTTATCTAGTGATTCAATTTTGACTTGATACTTGAAGATTGAAATTCAAAAAGTCCGAACTAGTATGATGTGGTGTATAAGACAAATATACATTCCACATGTTAAGCTCTTATTAGAGGCATATTTTTTGTGTATCATTAGTTGTCCCCCATAATTGTCCAACCGAGATAAGGTTCAAAGCTAGATTACAAATAAAGTATGTATCAGGTAGATCAATATTAAAAGCAGTTGCATGACCAATATGAGTGATAGATATTTTTGTGCTGTTTGCAATATGGATAGGTGGAAGAGAGGAGATTGGTGTTCTAGTTGACAAATCAGAGAGATTTGAGGCCATATGATTGCAACAGGCATACTTAGCTAAAGAGATTCACCTAGGGTGACAAATAAGGTAGTAGGGAATAGAGAATTGAAGGAGAGAACCTATTTTAGAAGAGTTTCAAGACCACTCATTGTAATGGTAGTAAATCTATCAAAGGCAGAAACAACAGTAATGGAAAATCAAAATTAATAAAAACTCTTAGATTTAGAATATCCACCCTTTAGTTTTAGTGGGAGAGTAGGACAATTTTCATTAAAATGCCCATATTCGTAACTATATACACAATCAACAATAGAACAATAAAACAAATTATGACAAGTTTGGCAATAATTCTTACAAAATTTTGGTTCTAATTTTTGCTTATGCGGCTTGAATTATATAGTTACAAGAGTCACGTCAATTTATAGAGAGTTATTGAAACCAAGATGTATCTATTCAAAAATGATCTCCTGAACAACATAGTCTAGTGTAGGAAGAGGATGACGATGTAATAACGAAGCCCTTATTGCTTCATATTCTGAGCGAAGAGCCATGAGAACCTGAATGAGATGGAGATGGTTAGTAATAATATTAGCTTGAGCTAACTGATTCCAAATATGTTGTACTTGGGCAAGTAAATCATTCACTAACAACCCTAGTTCTTATTTGAGAGTATGTAGTGTAGTCCACAATTGATAATAGTGAGTAAGTCCAGTAGCTTTTCATTGATTAGCTAAAAAATCTCATATTTCCTTAGCAATGTCAAAGTTAGGAAATTGATCATGAATGAAGGGAATAGAGATGTTACGCAACCATGTGATAATTTGATGATTTTTGCTATCCCAGTCTTCAAGTTGTTTAGCGAACTTAGCATTAGGTTCATCTTTCTCTTACATAGGTTTAACAAATATCTTTAGTAATTACAAGAGTTTATGCCTAATTAAAAAATCTTTTATACTTTGGATCTAAAGATTGTAGCATGATCCGGTTAAATATATTATTCAGTTATTAAAATTATTACTAATTGGTGTGTGTGTGTGTATCTCCTAATTATTAACATAGACCTAAACATTTTTCTATGAAATTTATATAAAACTTTATATAGTGTTAGTGCATAAACATTTATATTTGGGAAGGGAGAAAAGAAAATAGAGAGGAAAATGTGAAGGAAAATAAAGTTATTTTTTTCTTATTTTCCCCTCTTATGTTTGGATGAAAGGAAAATAATATAATGAGGAAAGAAAATAAATTTATCTTTTTTTATTGTAGAGTTAAAATATATGTGATATATTTACTATTATACTCCTATATTAAAATAATAATATTTGTTAAAAATCCTTTATTTTTTATGAACTTAGCAAAATATAAAACTTATTAAATGAATAATTTCAAATTAATAATTTAAAGAAAATATAAAACTTATTATATTAACCATTTCAAATATTTTGAAGAAGAAAAGGAAAAGGCTTAATACATCCCCAGCCCCCTGTACTTGTCTCGATTTGTCATTTTAACACATGTACTTCAAAATTTTCCAGATGAACACCTGAACTTGCCTATTACCTAATTTTTAAACACTTATCAGCTATTCTGTCTTAGGAGCTAAGTGCATGTTTTTTAAACACGCTGATAAGGACGACACGTCGACATGCACGTGGAATTAAAGAAAGTGATTTTTTTTTTTGTTTAACTAAGTTGTAAAAAAACCCAAATTACCCAAATTCCCCAAATAACAAAAAAAACCCTAAAAAATGCGATTTGGATTTTCATTAGGTCATTAGTTCATGAAATCCACCTAAGGCGGCAATTAGACAAGTTTTAATTTACTGATGGAGAAAGAAAGTAAATGACAATCGATGGAGTACATTAGCTGAAAAAAGAAATAGAGATAATACAAGCAACGTGAGATGAAGTAGTAGTAGCTTGTTTGTTCATGGTTCTCGTTTGAAGAAAGCAAGGTACGTTTTAACTTTAGGGTTTTTTATTGTATGCTTTTTTGGTAAAATCATTAGGCAAAGTAGCATTAGCTACCATTTTTATTGAAAGGGACATTGGTAAAATCGTGATTTTTTGGTATTATGAGGGTTTTTTATTGCATGAATAACAACTTTATTTTTATCATCTGAATAGAGTAAAGATTTTTGTTGTTTTGCACCACATTTTGTATTGTATTTGAGTAATTTTTGTATTCATTGTTTAATTGGAATTATTTATTATACAGAATGGAGAATATCTCAATTTCTTTCCACCATGGTGGACATTTTGTTCAAATGGGAAATGAGGTTGTGCATTTAGGTGGTAAAATATTGCATAGACATGGACTAGATGCAGACAGACTTAGGTACTTAGACCTAATAGATGAAGTAGAAAAAATGGGTTATAGTGAGGTGAAATTGTATTATAGAGTTTCAGGTATATCATTAACTGTGGGATTGAGAGGTGTATGATGACAGGGCCTTTATGGACCTACTAAAAGGGGTTAGAGAGAGTGATGAAATTAGCCAAGTACACGTGCTGGGTATATAGTCTGGAGGTAGTGGAAAAGTGGTCCCATAGGAAATATGTGTCCTAAAAGAGGGAGGACAAAAAACTAAGGCAACATTAGGTGAAACAAGTCAGGGTATAAATAGGAAGAGACCTAATGAAGCTGAAAAAAGGGAGGCTGCTATTGAAGAACAGTCGACCAAAGAGGCTAGAAATGCAACAGAGGGAGGTGGATCTGAAGCGGAGATAGATGGGATGCACATGGTAGTTATTTTGAAGACAATAATACAGATGGTGAACCTGCTCCAAAAGATGATATTTTTAATGCTGAAGATTAGGGGAGTGATGTAAATGAAGAAGTAATAGCTGTGAGGCAAGAGTTAAGAAAATACCGAAGTAAGAGGCCTAGTAAGGAGTTTCCAACTGCAGAAGACCATATTGAACTTGGTGAAGCTGGTATTGATGTTGGTTTCAATGATTGTGATACTTTAAGGCAAAGCTATATAGGAAAAATTAGGTTCTTAATTGAGTAATGGTGAAGAGTGTAATGAAGATGAGTTACCTGAAAGATCACATTCTCGTAGAGTTCAATATGATCCAAGTTGTCAAATGCCATGTTGGGAAATTGGAATGGTTTTTGAAAATGTAATTCAGTTCAGAGAAGCAGTGGCTAAGTATGCTGTTGTGAGAGGAGTGCAGCTGAGGTTGAGACCTAATGAAGCTCCAGAATAAGGGCTACATGCAAGGATGAGAAATGTAAATGGCATTTTCTTGGGAGTATACATGGTAACAATAAAGATTTTATTGTCAAGACTTATAGTCCAATTCATAAATGTTATAGAAAAAATAAAAATAAGCTGTGTACTTCGAAGTTCATTGCCAATCACTTTAAGGACATAATAATTTCACAACCAGGCATAAAGTTGTGGGAATTGGCTGATATGTGTAATAAGCAATTAAGCATGAGGGTTGGGTCTACCTTATACCGAAGGGCAAAACTAAGAGTGATGTCATAATTTATAGGTGACTATACAGAGGAATACAGTAAGCTCCAATGGTACGCTGATGAAATTAAATAATCAAATCTAGGAAGTACTTACTTTATGAGGACAGACATAGTTAGCAATCCAGGGAAGATATTGTTTGATAGGTTATATGTGTGCTTTCATGCACTAAGCAAGGGTTTTTGTAAGGGTATAGAAAAGTAATTGGCCTTGACAGTTGCTTTTTGAAAGGAATATGCAGAGGGCAAATTTTGGCTGCTATTGGAAGAGATGGAAATAGGTAGATGTACCCAGTTGCGTGGGCAGTAGTGTAGGTTGAATGCAAGGATACATGGAGCTGGTTTTTGAGAGTACTAAGAGATGATATTCATATGGGTACTGGAGAGGGATTTATGCTCAAGACCACAAATGGATAACTTACACCAAATCGAGAGCATCGAAAAAAATGCCTTCCTGGATTTGCATTTTTTATGAGATTTTCAGAACAGTCGCTTGATTATAATCACAGTAAGGAATGGGTACTTGATTAGGAATGGAAAAGCCACATGCTTGATTGGGACTGGAAAAGCTATAGGCATTACTGTGCGACTGTGATTAAGTTGCCATTATTAATAAGAAAAAGATGAAGAGGATAACGAATAAAGAAGAAGATGATGAGCGAGCTAAAGAAGATGAACAGGAAGACGAGACCTACTGTCTAACTTGGAGGAAGAAGACATCCTTCATATAAGGAAATATGACCGTTATAATAAAAAAATTATTTATTAAATTATTTCCACTACAGGTTATGTATTCATATGCTCAATCACAATTGTTACCACATGAGTTGCCACCTCTATAGACAGGTGTTTAAAAATTAGGTAATAGGTAAGTTCAGGTGTTCATCTAGCAAATTTTGAAGTATATGTGTTAAAATGACAAATTGAGACAAGTACAGGGGGCTGGGGATGTATTCTGCTAAAGTAAAATAGTAGATGATTTAAAAAAAAAGGCATAATACATAACGACCCCCCTGAACTTGGCAGTTTTTGTTATTTTGGCCACTATACTTGCACTTTTTCCATTTAAACCACTCAACTTGCCTAATTCGCTATTTGTAAACCCTTAACTGCATAATATGCGAATTGATAAAGTGCGTGTTGTTCAAGTGATCTGACAGTGTGCCACGTAGGATGACACGTATGAAAAAAAGAAGTGGAAAAAAAAGAAATCCTGCTTCAAACTTGAAACCCCCAATTTAGAAACCTAATTATACAATTTGAAAAAAGAAATATACGAAATCCACCAACGGTTTTCATACATCATCACCACAGCCAAAAGCCAAAGCCAACACTACCAGAAACTGAAGTCATCACTACCGCAACAACCACCACCATAACCACCTTTTGAACCAATATAAGCATCATGGGTTTGTGTTCTTATAGGGACTAGAGACAGAGAGTGAAAGAAGAGAACAAAAAGAAGAAGAAGAAGAAGAAGAGCAAAAACTAAAAGAAGAACAAGAAGAAGATGAAGATGAAGAGGAAGAAAATGATCAAAGAAAAGCAAGAAAATAAGAAGAAAGAGATTTGGAAAAGGGAGAAGTAATGGGTTTTAAAGAAAAAAATATTAGTAGTAATGTTGATCACGGAGATGATTAAAGAAATAACTTTCAAGTGGCAATGTTGCAAAAGTTGAATCCATCAAACCCTTTGAGAATTCATGTACTCAATAATTCTGCTAGACTTGCTTCTCCTTCTCCTTCTGTGACTTTTTTGCCTCGCTCTACTCCAACCCCACCAGTAAGTTTTTTTTTTAAATTAGCTTTTTCTTATTATAGGAAATGTCTTTTTTTTTTTCATTTGGAGTTTAGAAGTATTTTTATTAGTTATGTTACAAATTTTGGTAAAGCTTATTTTTTGGTTTGTTGAAGTTAAGCAGATTTTAAAGCTATTAATTAGCATGTTTTAATATATTATACACTATTTGGCTTAAATTCTTTATGGTTTGAATGTTAGTTGTGCCAAAAAAATGGGTTTGTTGCACCGTTGGTACCGTAAGTTTGCCCCATGTTTCAAAATGGTACCAAAATTTTAATTTTTTTCTTTTCAGTCCCAAAAATTCTATTTTTATTTCAAGTTAATGTACCTCGAACATATATGATCAAATTTAGCATGCGTGGCAGTCGAAATAAATATATTTTTAGTATATTTACTATGTAAGCATTCCATTAAACAATCTAATCATCGTGTTGGCCCCATAAAACAAAATTTGCTTGTGGGCCCCATAAAATAAAGTTTTAACAAATTTTATTTTATGGAGCACACAAGGTGATTAGACTGCTTAATGAGATGCTTACGTGGCGAATATACTAAAAATATACTTATTCCGGCTACTATGTATGCTAAATTTGATCGGATATGTTCGAGGTACTTTAACTTGAACAAAAATAGAATTTTAGGGACTGAAAAGAAAAAAATTAAAATTTTGGTACCATTTTGAAACATGGCCCAAAGTTAAGGTACCAACGGTGTACTAAACCCCAAAAAAATTCATTACTTGTGCCTTTTTCTCATTGATTAATTGAAAATTTTTTGAGTTTTGTCTATCTACCAATCAAAGATATAATTTTTGGCTAGATTTTCAAGTTTGTTGGGTACTGGTACTGATAAAAGAGTTATGGGTTTTTCTTTTCTGTCTTTGACTATCAACCATCAATAACAACACTTAATTCAAGAAGGTATACCAACAAAATATCTTTGTTTCTGTTCATTCTGCACATGATTCTAGCTTTTGGGTTAGTTTTTTTTTTTTTTTTTTTTGTTCAAGGGAATTGAAGGACTGTTAGTAGCATAAGATTTTGTTAAAAGAAGAGAGATGAGGATTTTGAAGTATTTTCTTCCTCAAGTTGAAGCAGCATCTCTATTGAGCATTACTCTTGCCTGTGCATAGCAAAAGGCCGTTAGAGTATGGCCAACATTCATGATTCATTTCATATTATAGAGTTGTTATAAATCGCCAACCATCAATACTACTTCATTAAAGAGGAAGAAAAAGCATAACTAGTTGTTATAAATTGCCTTCTCCATCTTCTAACGCGCTCCTTTGTGACTGAGTTCATGTTTTGTGCCACATTTGCACGCAAGGTTTAAAAGTAGCTAATTATGCAAGTTGAGTGGTTTAAATGGAAAAAGTGTAAGTTTAGTGGCCAAAATGACGAAAACTGTCAAGTTCAGGGGGCCCTTTATGTATTATGCCTAAAAAAAATTGATGGAAAAAGTAACATGATAAGTGTTAGAATAAATAATGATAAAATAGTAAAATTAGTCATTACAATACACTTTCCACCATTCCACTCTCATTTTTTTTATCCAATTTGGAGAGACACGATTGAGGGGAAAAGAAATAAACTTTCCTCCCCCTCATATTTTCCCTCCAATTCCCAAAAAAAAAAAGCAATTTTCCTCCCATATTTTCCCTAGGTTTTTTCTATCCTCTCTTATTTTCCCTTATTCCAAACAGTGTAAAGAATAGGGAGGAAATTACATTATATTATACCTTCCCACTGCCAACATAACAACCCATGAGACCACATGATTTTGTTCTTTAATGAAAAAAGCGCCTTATAAGGGAAAGTGGAGACTTGAGTTTATAAGTACCCAAGCCCCTCTAACCAATGTGAGATTGGATGCACTATCAAAAGCCAACATAAACAATATGGCCAACCATTCCTTTAACTATACTAGTTTGAGGAAAATTCAAAATTATAATCAATATAATTCCTTAGTAAATTAAACAAAAGTAATCTTTTTCTTAAATCAATTCAAGAAAACTGATTACCAAGAACTCCAGTGTAGTAGGAAAGAGGCACATCAGTATGCTAGATTTTAACAAAGAGTATTCAGGATTGTGAGGAGACTGTACTCTTCCCATTTTGTTGGACCCCAAACTAAGTCTCCTTCCTTAAAGTCTGGGCTGCCAGAATCCATAACTTTCGGCACTCCATATCCAACTATTGGTTGTAGGATGCATTATATATACATATACGTTAGTAGGCTTAATCATGAATGAAAATTAAGAAAGAAATGATTATATGCAATACGCGTACAAAATTAATGGAAAAGAAGTTGAAAACATGATCTTGCTTATTGATCAGGAAGATCATATCACTTGGAGATTAACTAATAATGGTGTCTATTCTGTCTCTAATGCTTGGAATTTCATTCAGACTCATCATTCAAAAGTTCTTTGGTTTAGGATTCTTTGGGGTCAGATGCATATTCCTCGTCACAGCTTTATCTGTTGGCTTGCTATGAAGAAGCGACTTGCCACTAAGAATAGGCTTTTAAAGTGGATATAATGAGGAGACTTTGAATAATTTGTTCTTTAACTGTTGTTTTACTGCTGATGTTTGGAAAAGGGCCCTCTTTGCTGATCAAATCAACCAAAATCCATTGAGTTTTAATAGAGAAATGATACCAGAAGGGATACATCCCAGGGAAACGGAGGTCAATGGGCCTGCAAAACCATAAAGCCCAAAACTCCCTAGCACTGTTCCTCTTCTTCCTCTCCACCCTTCTTCGAAGCACACATTTGAACCAAACCCGAACCAGAGGAAAGAGAAAGTTGTTGGAGAACGATAACGACAGCCAACAAATATCAGCTGGACCACTAAAGAGCACAGGACACGTCGACATTGATAGTACAAAAGAATCATTTCTGCAGGCCTATGTCAGACAATGCCCAAAATGCTTGTACTATACCAAGGCATGCGCACTTGCAGACCTCCGCGCGACAAGGGTAATGGTTGCTGACGAATGATGCCAGCTCACCCAGCTCCAGCTTGCAAAGAGGTGCATAGCTGAAACTAGAGAACAAACCATATGAACAGTGCCCTCATCCATTCTCCAAATGCCACCTGGGTTACTGACCACTATATATACCGAGTACAGGAGAAGAAGTGAGGTCACACGTAAGAAACCCTACTAAAACCCTAGCCTTTTAATCATTCTCTCCTACCTCAATCTCTAACTTGGCCATTAAAGTGGATTGACTGGCTCCCCACCCAGCTGGTCCTCTCACCGTTGATCTATTTTGTAGGTACTCTGCATACCTAGAAACAGACCGGACGTATCAATTAGTGTGGTGAGCTTGGAACTATAATAGTTACAACGGAGAAGAATGGAGAGACTGATATAAAGCAAATATGCATAGTTCTTTAGGTTAGCTAAGGTTTAATTTCATGTAATTTTGTTATGATTAGTGTGTTTATTTGGTTATGAAATCATTATTTTTACTTTATTTTTATGGTTTGTTATGTAGGTTCTATACATATTTTAGACTCAAATCATGTTTGGAAGAGACTTGGAGTTGATTAGAACAAGTTGGGAAGCATGAGAAGTCAAGCTTAGACCTTTGAGAAGAGTGAAGAGTCGTCACTACAGGCATAACTCATAACAGAGGGCTGCTGTGATGAGTCGTCACCTTGTAACGAGTCGTCACAGTGATGCCTAGTCAAAGAGTTGCAACTTTCTGGTTTGAGCAGTTTTCGTATTTTGGACATAACTTCTTCTAAAGACATCCAAATTAGATGATTCAAGTCGGACTGAAAAACTAACTCAAAGACCTACAACTTTCATGGAGACATTTTTGGGAGATAACATAATATGGATGGAAAAAAATGCCCTTGAAGTTTCTGCATCTGCACAGGATGGTGACTTTTCATGTCAAGTGGTGCCTTTCCAACTATAAACGAATTCTAGTCACTTCTAACCACCTATGAGGTCTATAAATAGATGATTTTAGTCAGAAGAAGGGAGAAAAATTATCATTATTTAGTTTGTATTAGGAGTCATCATTGTAAGAGTTATAGTCTTTGAAAAAATACTTGAAGGAGACAAGGCCAAGAACAAGAGAATATCCTACATCAAGCATCCTTTACAAGACTTAGTAAAAAGGTTCTATACATTTAATCTTTTCTCTTTTTCTCCCTTTTCCTATTTTGTATTTGGTTTTCTCTTGTTGTTCTTTGATTATGTATCTAGGCTAAGTCTTTGTATGAGAATTGCAATGATGAATTAATATTAAGAACAATATTTCTATCTTACCTTGTTTATGATTTAATTTCAATTAGAGTAAATGGAGTTATGTGTGCTTGGCCATCATATATAACATGTTAATCGAATTGTTCACAACGACAGTTGGGATAATTTGGTGGAAAGTGATTGAAGTTACTTAAGTATTGTAGATTGCTT
>CATIWK010677510.1:0-10640 GCA_949634005.1 Mallotus japonicus | reverse complement strand
ATTTATGAAGTATAATATTTTTTAAAATAATAAAATAAAAAATAAGTTCATAATAATTATTATTTAATATATTTTTATATATAAATAAGATTGATTCTCATTTCGATTCCGGAGTATGAATCAAACGACCCTAAAATTAATCTACTGATGGAAGACTGAGTTAGAATAAAATTAATCTACTGATGGAAGACTGAGTTAGAATTGTTTCTTCTCCTTTTCATTGTGTTGGTTTATAGCCATGAAGATTGGTGGAATATTACGTTTTACATTGTTTTTAGGTTTGTACATACTTATGTTAGTGATTGTTGACTTTGCCTAAGATTGTATTTTATAATGTTGTTATTATGTTGATGTGGATTTGAGGTCAATGACTAATGATTATTCATTCACATACATGACATGCCGATGCACATGTAGCAGAGGCAAGCAGACACTTGGCACCAAGGTATATGGATGCAGACAGTTTGATATATTTCTCCAGTAATTTGTCTCTTAGAAACCAGGTGAAAATAGATACTTACTGGCTTGGAGTTATTTTCCTAGGCCTGGAAAATAGATGCTTATTAGCATGGTATAATTGGATTATTTGATGTAAACATGGATTGGATGGATACCTTTATTGCTATTACTCCAGCCTACAGACAGTATATGTTTGCAAAGTTTGCATGTCCACCATTAATGTGCAGTTTGTTACTGTGAAATTTAATTTGCGGTCCAGAGGTAGAAATAAATATTTCAATAAATGGAAAAGGATATCTTATAGCAGGATAGCAATTTAGGCCAAACTGAATCATTGTCATAGGAATTCAAAAAAAAAAAAAAAAAAAGTCACCAAAAATTAGGTTTTGGCTTTCTAATTTGAGAGAAGAGTTTGATTACTGCCGCGGTTAAAAATTGAGCTTATAATTATTTAATGTCATAATTAAAAAGAGTCTTTTAATGCATGAGGTATGTTGTGGTGGATGTAATTGGATTCATATATTTTCTCATTTTTAACAACTAATTCTACTAATGCACTAACCAATTTATCTATTGTCTTAAAAAATCTTAATTGTAAAAAATATTTCCAAATATAATAATAATCACATATATCTATACATATACACAAATGAAAAATGGAACTTTTTTTAATTCTTTTAATTTAATAAAATTTTTATGAGATTTCAATCGTTTGGTACGTTTTAATTACTTTAATTTGAATAATGTAAATAGCCTCTTTTTGCCCATCAAAGATTTGGATTGTATTTTTTTTATATATTTTTAGTATTTGAAATCACATCAAGTGTCCATGCAAAGAAAATTCTACATTTTGTTAAAAAAAAAAAGAAAATTCTACATGTGGTGGCTATACAAAAGGAGTATTTGAAGACTCAGTAAAATTTTTGCAAATCTTCCTAAATTAGTTAGTTGTCATTAGTTTTCGTCTTTTTGAATGAATCATCTTTAGTTAAGAATTTTCCTTGATCGATAACTTTAAGAATAAGTAAAGCTCCGTTTATTTGCGAAAAATATTTTTTAGGAAAATTTTTTTTGATATTTGGTTGCAACACTAGAAAATAATTCGAAAATATCATTCTTTGTGACATCAACACTTTTTGTTATTCAAATTATCTTTTTTGTGATGTATCTAATGTATATTTTTTACAAATTATCTTTTTATAATAGAATTGAAGTATTAATACAAAATTTATATGATAATTAATTTATACAAAAGAATGAAAAGAAAAAAGAAGGGGATGAGAGGAAAAAATGAAAAATGAAAAATTAAAAAAAAAAAGGAAATGAGAAAAGAAGGAGAGAAGAAAATAAAATAAGGAGAAAATAAAAAATATATAAAAAAAAAGAGGAAAAGAAAAAAAGAATAAGAGAAAGTAAAAAAAGAAGAGTGTAGGCGGTGGGGTTCAGCGCGCTCCCAAGTGTTGGCGACGACACTGTGCAAGTTCAGGGCCTGCTAGGAAATACGAAGATGGGCTTGGGGGCCTATTACCGGAGATGGGGTCACCACCCGGATGAAAACCGGGAAACACTTACAGCAACTAGATTCCACGGAGGTACCTAGAAGCCGTCTTCAGAGATTGGGTTCGGAAACTGGGTATGGGCTTGGAATGCCCACCCAACTTTGCGGTTGGCCTCCGTTTGTGTTTTATACTTTATTACCTTTAATTATCAAATTATTTCCTTATTAATGTTGGTTGCACACGCTTCCACTTTTACAATTTTACCAACTATACACATTAATCCTGTTTGTTTGCTTATTACCTTGGCGATTTGACATATAAATGAAAAGACTATTACAATCATTCATTCAAAACAAATGGGGAAAGGGATTAAGGATTACAATTCTTTGTACAATTATTACAAATAAAACCTCTCAAGAACTAATTAATTCACTAATTAAATAATGATTAAGAAACCACTAAAAGAACCTACAACAAATACAGTTAGTTCAAACCTTTGTATAAACAGTTAATTCACAAATAATTCAAGTCATATTTACATGAAAGTAGACATGAATATTCACATAAGCATGGATTAATCATTTAGACAAATCACCGTATAAACAAGTCAAGAATATGATAATTACATGAAACACTAAATATTAAACATAGTACGTGTATCAGATACAGGAAATATATGAAAGATATACTAAATATATACTAGAGTGAAACGGAGTTATATTGAACTCTGGTGAAGAGGCGGCGCCTCTTCGACAGGCACATGTAAATAAACACAAACCAGGAACTTAAAACTTAATAATTCACATATTCAGGCAATCATATTTCAATATAACATCAAATAAGTAACAAATATTAAAAATAAACCCAAGTTTAAGTTATTGATGCTTTTATGTGAAGTAAAGACTTTAAAGCTTAGAAATAGAGATTCTCACTGATTTAAAGAACGTTTGGAACTCCTAACTAAGCCCTCAGAGCTTGTTTGATAGATGGAATGCAAGAAGAACTCCTTCTCCTTCAAAGAACTAGACTTCTACGCTTAAAAATCAACTTTTCTCCTCCTTTTCTCTAGTTTCCCCTTTGTTTTTCTTCCCTTTTCTTCAGAATGTTTTTCTTTTTTTTTTCTCTCTTGTTCCTTCTTTCTAAATAATGGCTAAGAGTCTCTTTAAAATCAGGTTTAAGCTCCTATTTAAGCCTCTCTCTCCAATTTCCCAAAAATCTAGGTTTACTCTCCACCTAGTATTTCTCATCATTTCTTCCTCTTTTCCAGCTGATTTTTGCCTTGAAAGTCTTTGTTTTAGTTCAAAAATGCAGAGGAGAGGAAATGTGGTGGATTTTTGAGTTAAATGCAGCAATAAATAGCATTTATTACTGCAGGAGACAGGTGTGATGAGGCGTCGCCTCATCAATGTCTAGGGGAAGAGGCGCCGCCTCTTCGTTAAGGCGATCGCCTCTTCACCCAGGCCTGCTATGGGCCAAAGGCCCAAAAGGTCTAGGTTGGGCTTGAAGGCTATGGGCTTGATTGGGTCAGGTGTTTTGGGCTAGGCTTGAAAGATTCGGGTCAAGTTTAAGCTTTCGGATCTATTTTAAGAAGATTTTGGACTCTTCTTGCATTCGAGATACGACTTTCTCATCATCGGGCTTTCGTTGCGGGCCCAAATCGAGGGTGTCTACAGTTTTCCCCCTTTGGTTTTTCAAAAAGCAAATTTATGAAATCAATTTTTTGAAAAAGCAATATGAATCATGAAATGTGGAAACGACGTGCCTAACCTACAAGCTTCGCTTGGGCCTTCAGTTCTGGGAATTCAAACCCGAAAGGTCGAATTTTGATTTAAAACGTGGCAGTGCTCCTCGGGTTTTGTTGGCCCAATCAGCCACTCATTATAAGTTGACGTGATCCTCGTGCCTTTTTGATGCGAGCTTCACTCAGTAGAGAAGATGGTGCGAGTTCCGAGCCTTTCTGACGCGGATCTCGACTTTGAAACGTAACCGTGTTCCTCGGGTTTTCCTGGCCCGATCAGTTACTCATTATAAGTTTGACGTGATCCCGGGTTTTCCTGGCCTGAGTCATCACTTTCATTGTATCTCGGGAACTCTGTCAAGCCCGATCATCGAATCTCGGGAACTCTATCAAGCCCGATCATCTCTTTTCTCCGAATCTCGGAAACTCTATCAAGCCCGATCATCTCTTTTCTTTGAATCTCGGGAACTCTGCCAAGCCCGATTATCTCTTTTCTTCGAATCTCGGGAACTCTATTAAGCCCGATCATCTCTTTTCTCCGAATCTCGGAAACTCTGTCAAGCCCGATTATCTCTTTTCTTCGAATCTCAAGAACTCTATAAAGCCCGATCATCTCTTTTCATCGTTGTTTTGATCATAACCTCTAATTCTCTATAATTTTAATTTCGGGATACACCCGAATGATGAAACAAATGATCTTCCGCTTCTTCGTATTTTCTAATTTTCTCGATTTTTCTGATTTTTTTATTTTTTGAAAATAGGTTCCATCGGGGATGCCTATTTGGTGGGCCATCTTCCTTTAGTTAATGGGCTTCACCCTTTTCTTTCTTTTTCACCAAGTCTTCCTTCCTTGCCCTTTAACTTCCTATATAAACCCTTTTTTCATTCTTTTCAAAAAAATCACTTTTGCTTTCAAAGCTTTTCTTTTCTCTTCTCTCAATTCTCCTTTCACTTTCCAATTACTCTTCTGCTATGGACGCCGGATTTGCCAGCATGGGATCAGGTTACTCCTCCGGTACATCCCCTACGATGTTTCGGACTAAGCATTGGGGACGATATTCCTCTTCTCGTAGATAAGCAATCACATCTCTGCGGACTGGCTACCGGAGAGGTTAGTAACCAATTTAATTGCTTTTTTCCTGCAAATAGGATCAGAAAATATCGGGTTAATCATTAGGAATACATGTTTAATGATTTAATCGAAAGAAAAATCGATTAAATGCATGAAATTGTAAAATTTGAATATGAACTGTCAGGGTGCCGAATTGAAGAGGCGTCGCCTCTTCGTTGAGGTGATTGCCTCAACGATGAGGTGATCACCTCCTGGAAGGAGGCGATGCCTCTACGACATCAATTTGAATTATCAGGGAGTGATTGCCTCCTAGAGAAGAGGCAATGCCTCTACGAAGGGGCGATTGCCTCTTCACACTGAAGTGGTCGCCTCTTCAATAGAAATCTGCAAAAATTGAACTCTAATTGTATAAAAACTAATTATTCAACTCCCTGTTCATTCAATAGCTCGATTCCCACATTTTCAAAGGTGCTGGGAATTTTAGTGGTGCTCGGATCTGGTATGACAATTTTCCGGAGGAGATTAGAACTCGCATTCACGACACCGGGTTCTCCGACTTCATCCTAGCTCTTCCAGATGCACAGGGGAGGACTGACTATCAACCCTTACATGCTCTACTGGAGAGATGGTTCGACACCACCCATACATTCCATCTTCCATTTGGGGAGTTCACTCTTGACCCCGTGTCCTTTGCTGCTGTGACGGGGATTCCATGCGCTGGGGATTCTGTTCCCTTCGATGCTAGTCTACACCGGATGTCTCCCGATCATCTTGAGTATGTGGAGCGGCTGCTGGGTATGGTCCCGGACATGAAGGGGACTCATACGATCAAGATTGACTCTATCAAGAGTCATTATACAGAGGAGAGGATAGGGGCTGCCATTACTCCTCGAGCTGTGGACTAGGTGGTGAGAGCATTCTTGGTGTATCTGTTAGGCACTACTTTCTTCGCAGACATAACCAGCTCGATAGATCTGATCTTCCTACCTCCCTTGAGAGATCTGGATTTAGTCACCACCTATGATTGGGGTAGCTATGCTCTTACCTTTCTGTATAAGAGCATGGATGAGACTATGCGAGGAGCCAAGCGCTTCTGCGAATTTTGGCATGCTGTTATGGTATTATCTTCTCCCTTTCTTCTTATTTGATGTCTCTTTGGATATCACTATCATGATTTGTTATAAATTTCTGATTTTTTTGCAGGATTGGGCTTTAGAGCTGGAGTTAGTTACTGGACTAGTCCACTTCCGCGATGTTCCTTTTCCAACTATGGCGAAGTGGGGCGCTAGTCGTGCATGGAGGAGGCTTATAGCTCGTGTTTAGATCCATAGAGAGAGGCTAAACACATTGACTCCTGATGAGGTATGATACCTATAATAATAATTTGGAATTAGTATAGTTGCTATTAATTCAATCTATTTTACTCTTTTGCTTTTACAACTGCGCTCGAGCTTATGGGGGCCTCAGACTGGATGGACACCCGCTATGATTTGCTCCATTTCTCTATCTAGGATGAGAGTGCTACTCCAAGGACCTGACTATAGAGTCTGGTATCTTGGTGAAATAGTGCATAACTAGAGTTAGGGTGCTCAAGTGAGACGTCCACCTTTTGCTCCTCCTCGTGAGATTTTATGGGCACATCTATTAGAGGGAGATGAGTTAGATCATGCAGTGGAGGGAGAATATGTCGACGAGTTCTGCGAGAGGAGGAAGTCTCGCTACATGGACTTTGCACGGACTCGTCTCCTGCAGAGAGTCCCACATTCCGGATCCATATCTCAGGTTAATGATTTCATTCAGCATTTGATTCTGCACTTCTACCTTCAAATATCAGTTTTTTGATTTCATCTATTTTTCTCAGGCTCCTCTCAGGGTACCACCTGCCAGGCATAGGCCTACTACACAGGAGAGCCCGTCTCAACGTCTCGCACTGTACCTCATCATGAGGGTACTTCTGCTAGGCCACCACCTACTGCTGATGTTGCTAGTTCCAGTTCTGGTTCACAGGTGGTTACTGGTATGCTCGCTGCTCCTCCAGATCTGATGGTTCGGTGCTGGTTGCCTTCAGGGGAGCTGTCACGTCAGTTTGTGACCCTTGACATGACTATCGAGCCTATCTTCTTCCCAGAGACCTCCACTAATGTAATTTCTTCTCTTTCTTTCTGTTTCACACATTTAGCTTAACACGAGATTAGTTCTAACAATTTATCATTATGCAGATACCTCGAGGTCAGGGAGAGTACATGTATCACCTGATAGAGGCTCAGTGGGACTTCATGGTCAACACAACCAAGTTATGGAAGGTAAAAACATCGCCTATCTCTATATGTATACATGCTTTCATGATTTCTTACTTTTGATTGTACTGTGATAGGATGAGCTCAAGGCTAGTCAGGCAGCAATAGCCACTCTTGAGCATCAGCTGACCGCTGTTCATGTTGAGGATGATACTAGCAGTAAGGAGGAAGATGCTGAACCTGCTGGAGGTGAGACTGTTACTCCCATCGGAGAGGAGACTGCTGCTGATAGAGAGGATAGCGAGGATAAGGGAGATGACTCTACTGAGGAGGAGTCCGCTGGCGAGTCTTCCGGAGATGATGATGGTGATGAGTCTGGGGGCGAGGAGTAGGCATCCTTCTCATATTAGATTAGACTTACTCTCGTCTGCTGGCACTATTATTATCTTGCTTGAAAAAATATTTCTTTTCACTCTGAGTTTAGGTTTCCTTGATTTTGACATTGAATGCTGATATTATAAAATTTTTTGCTGCTCTTAAAGCAATTAAGGTAATTTATTCATACAAATTTGCTGTTTTTCATGACTGAGTCTCATACACAGTATAAAATCTTTACAGAAATTCACATACAGGTATGACTTATCATTGTTGGAGAGGCATCGCCTCTTCATGAAGAGGCGATGAGGAATCGCCTCTTCATATAGGGGCGACACCTCACCATTGAGGCGATCGCCTCTATGGTAGGGCTCTGCAGCTATAAAACACCTAATTTCTTCTTCAAATCTTTAACTTTTTCTTCTCCGAATTCTTTGCACTTCTCTCTCTAAACAGCATCCCAAATCCTCAAAATATGACTAAAAGAAACCTAAAACAACTACAAACAGTGTTGAAAGGCTTGGATGGTGAATCTTGGGCAAGATTAAAACCATTTTATCTATCTATCTTTCGATCCATGCATGCAAAAAGGATCAACTTCTCATTTTTGCATGCTCTTGCTTAGTTCTAGGATTCTCAGAAACACGTCTTCAGGTTCAATGCTATCGAACTATGCCCCATGCCTGAGGAATTTGAATCTATTCTGGGCTGTCAACTTGATTCTAGCTGTCAGGTCGCGGTCCCTCCTCTCAGAATCCCGGATATACATTCTATTCAACTTCAGATGGCTAGGATGTTTGATCTTGCTCCCCAGTTTTTTCTCTGTCACATTTTCAATAATGAGGTTCTAACTAACTCTCTTCTGGAGGTAGTAGTGGTTATAGACAACAAAGGAATGCATTGGTCTCTGATGATGGCTCTATGCCTCTATGCTTAATTCCTGCTTGTATCTCCTTCAGGCAATTGTGACCCAAAGAGTCTCTCTATCATCGACCAAATAGAAGTGGGTCTTAACCCTTTCCCGCTTATCCTAGCAGAAACCATTGTTGGCTTGGATAATTTTGCAGAAACAAGACGATTCTCTGGAAGTCCTTTGTTGCTAGAGGTTGGCTCTCTTCCATCTTCCATTTATAACTTATTCTGCCATTTTTGCTCATTTTTCATTATCTGTATTCATAATCTGCATAGGCATGGTTTCATGAGAAATTAAGATTGCTGGAACCTCTTAGAGATATCGCTCATTATAGAGCTAAGCACTGTCGTACTCAGCAGCTTCATTATATCCTAGAAGACATTCAGAGCTGGCTAGCCACTTTCCCTAATACTCTTATACAGTGGATGTGTCCATGGTGGAGACTACAACACGTGACTGTTCGGAGCTATACGTACTGTGTTCCAGTAGCTGGTCTGCATTTTGCTACTTTCTACAATCCTGCAAGGCTTTGCAGACAGTACGAACAGAAGCAACTGATCCCTGAGCATGTGTATGAGTTTGAACCGGGTCCACTCACTCAAAATTTTTTGGACAACTTGACTACAACTTGGCCTCAGAGAAACATTCAGAGGGGCATCGACTACAATGGAAATCCATCCACTGATGACCAGTATAAAGCATAGGTTCAAATACAACAAACAAAAAAAGTTGATTTCATCATCAGCAGGAGAACAAGGTCGTTGCAAGCATCTAGCACTCAGGGTGTTCAAAAGAAAAGAAGACAAGATTAGTCATATAATTTAGTCTTTATCTGCTTTTATTGGATGGAATTTCCTTTTAGTTAAACAGTGTGTAATAAAAGCATTTAATGCAACGTTTGAAAATAACAAAGGCAATCCATTCCATTTAAATTAAGCACAAAGTGAGAATACATTTTGCTTCTTACATATCTCCTGTTGTTAATTGGCTTGCCTCTGCAAGTTTTTCAACTAACTATTTTTCACACTCTCTCCTTTTACATGTCCTTTATCTTTGCCTGGACCGCCTCTTTTAAGGTTTTCAATCCAACAGGACTTTTAATTTTTCACTTTTCTAGTCTCTAACTTTTGCCTAGGCAGCCCCTTTTTCGAGGTTTTCTCCCTAGCGAGACTTTACAGAAAGTACTTCTTCAGTTTGTCGAGGTTGATGGGCTCTTTGAATTCATTTCCTTCTAAATCGGAAATGATAGCAGCACCCTTGGAGAATTATTTCTTTACCAAATACGGTCCTTCCTAATTCAGCTTGAACTTCCTTCTCGAATCTGTCATTAACGGCCTGGTCAGTTTTAAAACTAAATCACCCTCTTTGACTTTCCCAGGCTTAATCTTCTTGTTGTAAGCCCAAGCTATTCTCTTTTGGTACAATTGAGTGTGATACTTCACTTTTAGCCTCCTTTGATCCAACAAGGTCAACTGAGCTAGCTGACTCTCCACCTACTGGTATTCAGGAATCTTGGACTCCAACAGTACTCTCAATGACTGGATCTCGACTTCTACTGGTAGCACTGCCTCACATCCGTAAACTAAAGAATAAGGAGTAGCTCTAGTTGAAGTTCGGGCAGTGGTCCTATATCCCCATAATGCAAACTATCGGTAATAGACCCAATCTTTATAATTTTCTAGCGTTTTGGCCAAGATCCTCATCACGTTCTTGTTTGCGGCTTCCACAGCTCCATTGGCTTGAGGTCGATATGGGGATGACCTGTGATGCTCAAGTCTGTACTCTTTCAGCAAAACAGCTGTTTCTGCTCGAAACTGAACACCATTGTTACTAACAATGTGATGTGGTAGCCCATAGTGGCAGATTATATTCTTTTCAATGAACCTCGCCATCTGCTTTGATCCGACAGTGATGTACAATTTTGCCTTAACGCACTTGGAGAAGTAGTCGATTGCTACCACAATGTATCGATGACTGTTTAACGCTTTCGGCCTCACTTCTCCAATAATGTCAATTCCCCATGTTATAAATGGCCACGGAGAAGTCCACCCTTGGAGTTCCATAGACGGTAGATGAGTGACATTGCCATATGCCTGACAGTTATGACATTTCTTCATGAATTTTATGCAATTCATTCTATTTTCTTGGCTAAAACCGTCCCGTTCATATGCGGGCCACATACCCCTTCGTGGATTTCTTCCATAAGCTTCTGAGCTTCATCCTTGTCAACACACCTCAGATGTACTCCTGTCGGTGCTCTCTTATACAGCATTCCATTGTGGCTGATGAATTATCGAGATAATATTTTGAGAGACATCCTCTCTTTCCTATCAGCATCTTCGGGAAA
>CATIWK010677370.1:0-11100 GCA_949634005.1 Mallotus japonicus | reverse complement strand
CTAAAAATTTAGATATTAAATTTTAATTAGTCATGTAAAAGCCGTTTTTGAATCAAAATTTCAGAAAATTCATGTGAAATATTTTGAGCATTTTTACAAATTCAAAAATTAAGAAATGCATTTTAATTCAAAAAATACATTGTCTTTACTTTTTTCTTCAATGAAAAATAAATTAAAAAATTTTATATTTTTAATTAAATAAAATATATAATGATTGTACTATTGATTGATAGTAATAAATAAAATTTTCAATATTTATATGTAAAATTTACAGTTATACATATTTTATATTTTAAATAATTATTTGGATATTCTTATATTTTATTATTTACATTTCTCTTACATTTTTGTTTGTCCATATTTATTTTTACATTTTACTATATTCACATTTCCATTTTTGGCACAACTTAGTTAAGAAATATACAACTATAATAGATTAATTATGTATAATTTTTTTTAGTAAATAGGGAGGTTATATGAATAAGGATCGCACAATATGGGATAGCCATCTCTTTTCAAATTGAGGACCATCTCTTTTCAAATTGAGGATAACAGAATTTGAACTCTACAGTTCATGATACCTTTAGAGATAAATTATCATTTGACTTCTCCCTTATTAGTATTATTGTGTACAATTTTTTTAAATTCTGTAAAAATTAATATTATAGATTAATTATAGAATTCAAATATTATAGTTTATATGCATTTATAAATAAATTTATAAAGAAGTTGCCACTAAAATATTTTCTCACTTATTTTTTTTAATAGAGATTAAATGACTTTTTTTTTTTGGAAAGTAATGACTTTATTATAGAAAGATTTGATGGCCTACTTATTAAAAAATAATTTGTTAAAATTAAATGATAACTTGATTTTCGTAACCTGTGAATCCTGCGGTCAAGCAACCAACAAGAAGCAAGGTGAGATGTGGGGTTTCCTCCACTAACCCTCCGATGCTTAAGTTAGAGAATGTAGAGAGAGTTTTTAGAGAGATAAATAGAGTAATAGCTAGATAGAATAGAATGAATATTAAGGGAGAGGGGACAGAATATTTATGGAGAATGAGATAAATAAACCTAAGATGAATGGGATTCCTCTTGCTTGTAGGACTTGTCCAATCTGTAAGCATTTACTTCCCAATCTGAGACTTCTTCTCCTATTCGGTTTGGGCTTCCTTTCTCTGCAAGTTACTGTTTATTTAGGAAGTATATTGAATGTAGAATAGGAATATACCTGTGGGGTACCAAGAGTCCCCCCCGAAAGTCTAGTCGGATATTTATGTCAGAGATAAAGAAAAATTTGTTGAAGTCGTATTGTTGGACTGAGGTGGCCAGCCTCAGTCGTTGGTCAATGAGATTGCTTGGTACCAAGTCTTTGATGATCCTGAAAAAGCGAAAAAGTGCCTACTGGGCTTGTAGATACTCGGCGTCCTGAGGGAGTAACCCACCAGTGTTATAGTGAACACGAAGAATGAGACCTGGCAAGGCAGGAGTTTTGAAATGCTCGACTCGTATAACATCCGAGAGAGAGAGTTTCTATATACTCGTCCCTTAGTAAGCTCGGCTCGTTAGGCACGTTCGAGAGAGAGAGTTTCTTATACTCATCCTTGAATAAGATTCTCAACTCGTATAATGTCCGAGAGAGAGAGTTTCTATATACTCGTCCCTTAGGAAGCTCGGCTCGTTAGGCACTTTCGAGAGAGAGAGTTTCTATATACTCGTCCCTGAATAAGATGCTCGACTCGTATAACGTCCGAGAGAGAGAGTTTCTGTATACTCGTCCCTTAGGAAGCTCAGCTCGTTAGGCACGTTCGAGAGAGAGAGTTTCTATATACTCGCCCCTGAATAAGATGCTCGACTCGTATAACATCTGAGATACCAGACAGCTGAAGGCCAGACATATGTCGTGGCTGTTAAGATATTTTTTTTTCTTTTGAAATTTGAATGTTGCGTATCGGCCAGTGTTTGATCAGTTGCCAGAGGAGGTGACGTGTGCTATCAGTTTTGCAGAGGGAGCGTCGCGTCCGTTGGGGAGGACGAGGCCTTGATTAACGGTTTCAATGATGACAATTGATGAGGGCGTGGCTATGACTGTTTTGCCCTTTGTAACTTCCATGCTGAGTAACCATTTGGTGAGGGCAACTTAGGTTTTTGACTTGACGCCTCTAGGGTTATAAAATGAAAGGTGAGAGGATGGATAGAAAGCACTCTGTTCTATTTTTGTTTGCCTTCTTTGTGTTTGTGTTTCATTTTTTTTATTTCTGCTGTCCCCATTGCTACTGCTTCCATTGCCGTTGCTTTGCCAAGGTCTTTACGCTCTCCAGGTGAATACCTTCTACTTCTTCTTTCTTTGTTTGTTAGACTTCTTCCTCCTTGCTATAGTGCCATGGCTCCGAGAGAACAGGTGAAGTCTTATCTTTTTGAGTTGAGGGTGGATTTGGGGATGTTAGAATGGTATAAGCGTCAATTTAATATACCACGAGCCTATATTTTGCATACCACTGATAAGAGAGTGAATGAGCCCTACCCAGATGCTAGGAAGATAGTTGTATATCAGGATCAGCTAGAGGGAGGGTTGAGGTTTCCCCTAGACCCTTTTGTAAAGCTGTTTTTAAATAGGTATAATATCGCTCCCGGGCAACTACATCCCAATAGCTATAGGATTTTGGTTGGGTATGTGGAGTTTATGCATATGGAGGGTAGAGAACCGGACTTTGACATGTTCCGGTATATGTATAGTTTAAATAAGAAGAAGGGGGAGCTCACATTTGCTCTTTCGGCAATTCCCCATCTGAGTCTCTTTATGAAACTCCGAGATATTCCCAAATCTTGGAGACACAACTATTTTGTCATAGAGCATCCTAGGGAATTTTTTGAGATCCGTCAATTATGGGTAGATGACTGTCATCGTGTGCAGTGTCCCTAAGAGTTGCCTGAAGAGGATGTCCTGTTAATAAAAAGGATTCACGAGCGGAGTGTATCCATGAGGACTTCTACTGAGAATTGTGCCCGGTGATACCTTCAGAGAGTGTATCCCGGGAGTAATGGTAAGTTTCTAGATTCTTTGAGGTATTAATTTTGACTTTTCTTTTCCTTTTTTGTTCGTGTAGATGGCTGACTTTTTTACCTTTGCGGACGGAATTCTGATATTAGATGCTAAGCAAAAAGATGCTCCAATGGGCGGCGAGATTGCCCAGGAAGATGCTCATACAGGTGCTGAGCCTACTTTGGTAGAGCCTGAGTCTCGTATAGAGGCTGAGGATGAAGATGAGATTCCCTTCATCTGGAGGAATGCTGCTAAAAAGATTGCTGCTACCGCTGGTCCTTCTAGAAAATGCCCGCGAGCTAAAAAAGTGGAAGTTGAGGAAGAGCTTTCTGAAGGGATCTTTATCAAACATCCGAGAATACCTGGATGTCCGAAGGCAAGGCCTTGGATCCTTGAGAAGATGAATCCCCTCAGTGTGCTTAACCCGCAAGTCCGGGAACACTGTGTGGAGACTCTGCGCCTTCCTGAGGACATTCAGCGGTGGCGGGATGTAGGCAAAGGGGAACTCTACAACATGCTGATTTGCCATACTTTAGAGGTAATATCTGCTGAATTGTTGCTCGTCTTTTCTTTTTCTTTTTAAGAGCTGTTGTTGATTGTGTGTTATATCCAGATGGCACAAGGTTTGATGCTGATGAGGGACGACCAGTTCATCCTACAAAGTGAGTATAATATGAAGGAGGCTGAGGTTGGCACCATTGCGATTGGATGGGAGAAGAAACTGGATGCTGCTAAGCGTGCTCTAGAACTTAAAGAGTTGGAGCATGCCAAAGCGAGGTCTGAGGTTGAGTCTTGTTAAAAGAAGATTCAGGAATGCGAGAACTCGAATGCTCAGCTTACTAGGAAAATTAAAAGTCAAGACGCAGAGATTGAGCATCTGAGAAAGGAACTGTCTGAAGAAAAGGAATCCCGGAACGCTGACAAAAAATCCTATCAAAGGATGATGGGTGAATTCCTGAGGATATATAAGTCTGGGTGCAAGAAGGCCATGCTTGCACAAAAAGCTGATTTGGACTTTTCATCTGTTGACAAGATTTCAGCGCTCGACCTGGCATGACTAGCGTCTGAGGAGGAGAAGGCAAGAAAATCTACCCAAGAGCAGCGAAAAGAGCTATCAAAATCTCCTTCTGGAATTCCTACTGAGCCTTCAACTTCTAAGGGGAGGCCGCCTCTTACTGCTAGCTCATCTGTCGAGTCTTCTGAGATTCAAATACTAGAAGGCTCTGATCCTCAGGTAATTCCACAAGATTCAGATATTCATGCTTAGATATAGATGCTTTTTTTTTTTTTGTAAAACTTTTGGAGATCAATGAAATAGTTCTTTTATTGCATCTGAATATCTAATTCTCTTTTGAGTACAATTTTCTTTATTGGTAATATTTTCTCAAGGTATCCGAGTTCCAATATCTCTGTAATTCCTTTCCCTGCATGTCTCGTATTTTGTATGCACCCTTGGTAGTGTTTTCAGAAACTTGATAAGGGCCTTCCCAATTAGGTCCGAGCTTGCCTATTCCAAAATTTCCTTTGCCAATATCTGCTCTCCGTAGGACGAGATCTCCGACCTTAAACTGTTTCTTTCGAACATGTCTATTATGATACTCGGCTATTCTGAGCTTCTAGGCTTCTGAAATGATTGATGCATGTTCCCTTCTTTCCTCAAGAAAATCTAGGCATATTCGAGCATTGATATTGTGGATTTCTGATTCTACTTCTCTGGATACTCAGTAGCTTGATGATCCTATCTCAACCGGTATTACCGCGTCCA
The DNA here is from genome assembly GCA_949634005.1 of Mallotus japonicus. NCBI lineage: Eukaryota > Viridiplantae > Streptophyta > Magnoliopsida > Malpighiales > Euphorbiaceae > Mallotus > Mallotus japonicus. The sequence goes on along the minus strand of CATIWK010677370.1, from coordinate 6,290 downwards.
TCCCATAAGTTAATCTGAAGGGAGTTTCTCCTGTTGAACTTCTGGGTGTTGTTCTGTATGCCCATATGACATTGTTGAGTTCTTCTACCCAAGTTCCTTTCTTTTCATCCAACCTTTTCTTTAACCCCTGCATGATGATTCTGTTCATGACTTCCGTTTGCCCATTTGTCTGAGGATGGGCAACTGAGGTAAATCTGAGTTTGATACCCAAATTTGTATAAAATGTTTTGAACTTCTCATTGTCGAATTTCTTTCCGTTATATGTGTCAGGGTGTGAGGGATTCCAAATCTACAGATGACTTTTTTCCAAAAGAAATGCTGGATCTGAGCTTCTGTTATGGTTGAGACTGCTTCAACTTCCACCCACTTGGTAAAGTGATCAATTACTACTATCAGGAACTTCTTTTGAGATGTAGAAATCGGAAAAGGTCCAAGGATGTCCATTCCCCAGATAGCGAAGGGCCATGGACTCCCTATCGGATGCTGAGTGTTAGATGGCTTGTGACTTAAACGAGAAAACTGCTGACATTTAGAACACTTTTGAACTAGTTGGTGTGCATCCTTGGACATATTCGGCCAGTAATACCCTTGCAATAGCGCTTTTTTAACTAAAGATCCTTCAGCCTTATGGGCTCCACAGATTCCTTTGTGGATTTCTCTGAGCACATAGTTGCCTTCGTCTGATGATACCCATTTCGACCATGGATGAGATAAAGATCTTCTGTAGAGTTCTCTATTACTCAGAGAATAATGTACCGCTCTGAGTTTAAGCTTTTGAGCTTGTAGTTTATCTGAAGGTAAAGTGCCTTGACCCAAGTACTCTATGATGGGCTTTATCCAGTCTGCTACTTCTTGTGTATTCATGACTTCTATCTCCTCGGTACTCGGCTTAAGGAGTTCCTCAGTTAACTCAAGTGTCTTGAATATTTGATTATCTTCTGAGGCTGATTTTGCTAGTAAATCTGCATCTGCATTTTCGCTCCTCGGAATCTGAAGTATTTCCCATTGTCTTCCATCCTGTTCTAGCTTTTTTAGGAGCTGTCTGGCTTTTTCCACGTATTTGATCATGCTAGGCTATTTGATTTGATATGTTCCTTTGACTTGATTAACTACTAACTAAGAGTCGGAATAGATCTTTAGATGCTCAGCTCTGACCTCTGTAGCTAATCTTAGTCCTGTGATTAGTGCTTCATATTCAGCTGCATTGTTCATGGCATTGTACTTGATCTGAACATCATATTTGATTCTGACTTTATATGGCCCTATAAGGATGATTTCAGCTCCCGATCCATGTGTGCTTCATGCTCCATCGATATACAATTTCCAGTCCGGATGTGATACTGACATCGATTCTTCCACTATCATTTCCTGAAAGAAGTCGGCCAGTGCTTGAGCCTTTATTTGTTGACGAGGCTCGTAACTGATATCAAATTCTCCAAGTTACACAGACCATTGGACTAGTCTCCCTGAAGTTTCAGGTCTCTACAGAATTTTCCTCAAAGGAAAGTTCATTTTGACGATGATTGAATAAGCTTGGAAATATTATCTAAGTTTCTTAGATGTGTGGACGACCATCATTGCCAATTTGTCCAGCTTGGGATACCTTACTTCTGAGCCTCTGAGTATTTTGCTAACATAGTAGAATGGATTTTGCTGACTGCCTTCTTCTCGGACTAGTACTGAAGTGATGGATTCATGACCAATAGAGAGGTATAAGTATAAGACTTCATTTAGTATTGGTCGACTGAGCAACGGAGGAGAAGACAGGAATTTTTTTATTTCTTCAAATGCTGCTTGGCACTCATTGTTCCATTCGAATTTCTTTGAATTTTTTAAGGCTTAGAATAAGGGCATGCTCTTCTTAGCCGAACATGAGATGAATCTTCCGAGAGCTGTGACTTAAGCTCATTCAACATCTTAGGAGCTTTCATGTTAAGAATGGCTTCCATCTTTTTCGGGTTTGCTTCTATTCCTCTATGTGAGATCATAAATCCCAGAAATTTTCCAGCTTTGACTCCAAAGACACACTTTTCCTGATTGAGCTTAATCCGATATTGATCTAGGAGTTTGAGAATTTGCTCGAGATCTTCAGCATGCTGTGCTACTTGCTGACTTTTCACTATGATGTCATCTACGTATACTTGCACATTTTTCCCAATCTGATCCTTAAAGACATGATTCATCAGCCGTTGGTAGGTTGCCCCTGCATTTTTTAACCCAAAAGGCATGACTTTGTAACAATAAAGGCCCTCATGAGTAATGAAGGACGTCTTCTCTTGATCTTCTTCTTTCATGGGGATTTGATGATATCCTTGGGCTGCATCTAGGAAACTATATAGGCTATGGCAAGCCGTTGAATCTACCAGCTGATCAATTGTTGGTAAGGGGTAGCTATCTTTGGGGCATGCTTTGTTTAGGTCTGTGTAATCAACGCACATTCTATGCTTTCCGTTGGCCTTTTTTACCAATATAACGTTAGCTACTCATTCCATATGTGTGACTTCTCTTATAAATCCAACATCTAATAGCTTCTTTATCTCCTCAGTAATGACTTTCTGTCTCTCATATGTGAATTTCCGCTTCTTTTGGACTACCGGTCTGACTCCTGGGTTGATGCTCAAACTATGTGATGCAATCTGAGGATCTACTCCGACGATCTCGGATGCTTTTGAAGCAAAGCTATCTGAGTGCTTATTTAAGACTTCACTGATTTCTCTGCTGATAGTCTTGTCCAATTCTCCTCTAATTTTGACTGTTTTTTCTTCAACTATCTGTAGATTGTGTACTTGATCTACCGGCTCTGGACTAGCTCCTTGCTTTTCTGTTTCTAAAGTCTCCAAAGGGAATGCTTCTACTGGTGGTTTCATTGCCATTTGGTAATACTGTTTGGCCATTAACTGATCTCCAAGTATAGTGATAACTCGATCTTCCAAAGGAATTTTCATAGTTAGCCTTTTAATGCTCGTGGCCGCATCAATGTCATATAGAATCGGCCTTCTAATGATCTTGTTGTAAGTGAGTGGCAGATCCACTATGTTGAATAAAGAGTGGACTGATTTAGTGTCTCTTAACTCTCGATTTCCAAATTCGATTTTGAGTTCTGCGAGTCCCATTGGTTGGGTTTTTCCTCCACAAAAGCTTGTGATGGGATTCTTGATTGTTTTCAAATCCGTAATTGATCCTCCCATAGCCTTATATGCATTCCATGAGAGTGCATTAACATCACTTCTGTCATCTACTAGAAGTCATTTCACCAAATAATTGCGGATATATGCACTGATGACCAAAGCATCATTATGAGGATGCTGAACATGTTTTCCATCATCAGACCTAAAAATAATGACGGGCTTTCCGGACAGTCGGCCTTCGTCTCTCCACGACCTTTTTAATTTCTTGTCTACTGGTGTCTCTCCTCCAACGATCATGTTGATAACTCCGACTATCTCATTTCGAGCTTTCTTTGCTACCGGAGAATTTGTCGTCTGATCACCTGAATCCCGATGTCTTGTAAAGTTTCCCAGTTTCCCATTTTTTATTAATTATTCGTTTGCTCGTGCCAGTTCTCTACAGTTGTCAGTGTCGTGCCCATGATCTCGATGGTATTGATAATATTTTTTTCTGTCTATTATCACTCCTTTTCTTGGTGGAGTTAATCTTCTGGCTGGAGTTATGCCCACACCATTTTCTCTTATCCACATGAGGACTTTTGTTTTAGAGGCATTAAGGGGTGTGAATCTTTCAACTTCCCTTCTAAATCCCTCCGTTAGGTTTTAGAAGTTTCCCCTTAGAATTGTAGGTCTTCTTAGATCCGTTCTTTTATTCTGTCTGACCACTGGCCTTTCATCATCCCTTCGCAGTCTCTTGTCTTCATCCATCTCAATTAGTTTTGTGGCAATTGTCATGACTTCTGAAAAAGTGCGTGGTTTCTTTGTGTGTATTTTATCTTTGAGCTTTCCCAGCCAGGTTCCATTCTTCATTGCTTCCACCGCCACTTCATTGCTTAAGTTTTCAATTTGCATGGCTACTTTGTTGAATCTGTCTAGGTAGCTTCTTAGTGACTCATTGAACTCTTTCTTGCATGTCCTTAGGTCGTGAATGCTCTTAGCAGGGGGAATGTTAGTGATGAATTGAGTTCTAAATTTCTCGATCAATTCTTCAAAAGATGATATTGAGTTCTTTGGAAGCTGGTGAAACCATCTCTCAGCAATGTTAGAAAGTGTGCTAGGAAAGACTCGGCACAGAGTTCCATCATTGATGTTCTGGATCATCTCTTTGTTCTGAATGATGACACATGATTGATTGGATCTCCTGTTCCATCAAACTGATCCATCTGAGGTAGCTTGAATTTCGGAGGAATCTCTGTATGGTTGATCCTGCTTATGAAAGGTGTTTTTCCTTCTAGGACATACTCATCCTCCTTCCGCAATCCTGTCCGAGCTTTGTGGATTACTTGCGCCACCTTCTGAGCTATCTGAGCATCATCCAAAGCTGGTATGCTCGTACTGGATTCTCCTTCTGGATCTTTTCGAGTTTCTTTATCCTTTGAAGGGTCATTCCTAGTTACTGCAGGTGGTATGAATTCATTGTTTTCTGGATTAACAACTTCGGGGTTATTATCTTGGATTAGAGCATTTAGTTGTTGTTGCATAAGGAACATTTTAGTTTGAATATTCTGGATCATGGCTTCTTTATTTATGGAGGTTTGGTTGAGTGTTTGGGTTACTGTGTTTAGGTCGGGTGTATTGGTAACGGGAGTTCCTGAGAGATTTGGAAAAGGTATAGACGGGAGTGGTCTACTAATCTGGTGTAGAGGAGCATAGTAAGGGAAATTCGTACCTGGAGTTGCCCATCCTTGAGTAACTCCGAATGGCATGTAGGGGTTGAAAGGAATTTGTGTTGATGGTCCAGCACCTTGAGTAAGGGCCAGTGGATCAATTGGTGGAATAGGAGCAGATGTGTTGACATGGGTATCCAGCGTTGTATCTGGTGGAATGATCTGAGGATCGGTGGTAGGTAGCGGGCTAGATGCCATGATTTGGGTTGCTTTGCTCGGTAGATGATAATGGCTTTTGACTCAAGAGATTCCCACAGACGGCGCCACTTGATAACTTGATTTCCGGAACCTCCGAGTCCTGCGATCAAGCAATCAACAAGAAGCAATGTGAGATGTGGAGTTTCCCCCACTAACCCTCCGATGCTTAAGTTAGAGAATGTAGAGAGAGTTTTTAGAGAGATAAAGAGAGTAATAGTTAGATAGAATAGAATGAATATTAAGGGAGAGAGGACAGAGTATTTATAGAGAATGAGATAAACAAACCTAAAAGGAATGAGATTCCTCTTGCTTGTAGGACTTGTCCAATCTGTAAGCATTTACTTGCCAATCTGAGACTCCTTCTCCTATTCGGTTTGGACTTCCTTTTTCTGTAAGTTACTGTTTATTTAGAAAGTATATTGAATGTAGAATAGAAATATACCTATGGGGTATCATTAAATATTAATTCAACAATTTATAATTTAATTCATTCCTAATCATTTAAAAGGACTTTAACTAGATCCTTGTCCACAGTATAGCCATCAATGTTTTTTGAACAACAGTATAGCCAATGTTTTTTTTTTAACAACAGTATAGCCATCAATGTTGACTGTAGAAAAGACGCTCTGTTAAATAAAATATGAATATTTTTATTTTAAAATTCGCAATTAAGTTGAAATTTTTGGTCACTTTTTTTCATCGTTATTATTATTTTGTACATATCTTGAAAATTACAAAAGCACTTAGAAAATTTCACTGATGTAACAATTAGCGGTAAAGGGCATGCATCTACCCAAGAAATATTTGGATTATATATATGTGGACTGGTGGATTCAATAGCTACTTCATCATCAGAGAATAAGGAGTGATGGACTTGCTCACTAGATGCGTGCTATCTCTTCTCTTCACCATAGCCTTCGTTAGATTTCTTGCTAATTTCATATCGAAAATAAGCAAAACAAGTTCAAGAAAGCTTCCTCCAGGCCCACTACCTTTACCACTTATAGGTAACATCTTTGAACTTGGTGGCAAACCCCATAAATCTTTGGCTAAGCTTGCCAGGACTCACAGCCCCTTGATGACTCTTAAACTTGGCCAAATAACTACAGTAGTCATCTCTTCTGCAGCTATTGCCAAAGAAGTACTCCAAACACTTGATCTCAGTTTCGCTAACCGAACTTGTCCTCAAGCAGTCCATGCATATGATCATCATATGGTCTCAGTGGTTTGGACGCCTGTTGGGGCTTCATGGAGAAAT
>CATIWK010677360.1:0-15571 GCA_949634005.1 Mallotus japonicus | reverse complement strand
CAGAGTGGTGTATGTCACCGTTTGCTTTTGAATAGTTCTTCAGGAATTGATTTTTACTTCCTCTTGGCTTACTGCATTTTTTCAAGTTTTAGAATATCAAAATCTTTTGAAAGCTTTTTTCTTTTCTCTGTAAAAAAACCTACTTTGCGTTACAGGAGAAGCTCCACCAGAAGTCCTCCCGAAACCCAGAAGTAGAAATTGTAAAAATAGAAATGAAAAGTCTCTAAATCTCCATCCCCTCCTCAGGAATCAAACATAAGTTTATATAGAAAACCTTATCAAAACCCTAACTCAAAGTCACGTAGCTATCTGTGACTTCAGGAGATAAAATTAGAGTCTAAAAAGGACTCTAAAACAGAGATAAATCCTTTAACAGGAGCTTTATCTCATCATCTGACCAATCAAAACGTAAGAAAAATCCATTTTATTTACTGAAAATTTGAAAAAACAGAGTTAAAACAAAATTAGGACTGCATAATCTCGATCGAGATTATGTATTTCCGATCAGAAATACATAATTCCGATCAAAATTATGCATTTCCGACCGAAAATGTGTAATTCCGGTCGGAATTACATATTTTCGATTGGAAATATGTAATTCTGATTGGAAATATATAAGGAATTACATAATTTCGATTGGTTTTTCACAATTTTTTTTACTTTTAATTACTAAAAGACCCCTGAAGAAAAGAAACTTTTACTAAAAGACCCCTAAAAGAAGAAAATTTTCAATTTAGTCCTTGAAAACTCAATTAAATCCTTGAAAAGGAACAATTTAGACTTTGAGATCCAAAAATCAAATTCTAAGGATCTATTTATAATAAATTCTCATCATCGGAGTCCTCTGTCACATCCACACCCTCTTATCCCGGAATTGAGTGTCTACACATACATTACTAGAATGACCCTTCATCATGCAATAAAAACATTCAACATTTGCAAAATTATTTCTTCTAGGATGATATGGTTTCCTAGTGTGTGAAACATATCGTGTGTGTTTGGCAGTGAATGCTTTCTATTTCTCTTTTGAGTTATAGTGTGAGACATACATTGACAATGCATATTTTGATAGGTTTATGCAACATGTTTATATGCATGGTGTTATGTAGCATGCCTATTATAATTATGTCTAGTGTACATATAAGTATGCTTGGGTTGAGACCTCTTAGCTTGAGGCTTACCCTTTTGTGTCGATGAAGGTTGAGTCTTATGAGACTTTCCCTTATTATTTGAGACATGAGACCATTTAGCATGAAATGTTTGAGTCTCAAGGGCTTTTGAAGTAGAAAAGCTAAATCATGTGAGGCTCTAACAAAGTTAATATATGATGATGATGAGGAAGCCATTCCACTGGTATATCCAATTTCATGTATGTTTTCATGGAGTTTTTGAGAGTCAAGAATACTATTCAAAGTTTCTTTTCCCTTCATGAGTTTATCAATGGAATTCTTTAATTCTTGGACTTTCTTAGAAAGCTTTTGATTTTCATCATTTACTTTCTTAAGTTGGTCTTCCAAGGAATTTGAGGATTTCAAATCATTGGAAAGCTTATAATTTGAATCAACAAGTTTAGAAAATTCATTTTTTAAATTTTCAAGTTCCTTGGTTAAGCTAGTTAACTTAAGCTTATAAAGCTTTTTCTTAGAAAGTAAGCTTGTATATTTAAGCATAAGTTTGCTCGCAATAGAGCTCTCATCATCATCATCATCATATTCATAATAATCATCACAAGAAGAGTTAGAAATAGATGGTACCTCATTTTCATCTTCAAGAGCCAAGAAACAAAGGTTGGCCACTTCTTGTTGTTCTTCTTCCTTTTCAAATTCAGAGGAGTCATCCCAAGTAGCTTTGAAGGCCTTCTTCCTTTCCTTTACTCGCTTGTTCTTGAATTTGAGTTTGGGGCACTCACTTCAGATGTGACCTGGTTTCTTGCATTCATAGCAAGTAACTTCTTTAGCTTTCTTCTTGTTATCCCCTTCATTCTTATTGAAGTCTCTTGTTCTTGAAGAATTTTTCTTTTTCAAGAACTTCTTGAAGTTTCATATGAGTATGGTAATTTCACCATCTTCATCACTGGAATCTTTAAGATTTTCATCTTCACTTTCTTCTTATGAAGCCTTTAATGTTATACTCTTTTTCTTTTCTTCCTTTTCTTCTTGCTCTTCACCTCTTTGATTTATGGTAAGCTCATGGGTAAGAAGCTTTCCAATAAGCATATCAGTTAAAAGAGTAGAAGGTCTTGAGCTTCCTTAATTGAAGCGACTCCAGATTCTCAATCCTTCTTAGGTAGGATTCTTAGAATCTTGTTGTTTACTTCTTCCTTAGTGAAATGTTTACCAAGTTTCTTGAGGGTGGTGATAAGAGCATTAAGGCGATTTTTCATTTCGGTGATTGACTCTTAAGGCTTCATTTTGAAGAGTTCATATTCGTACATATAAAGTTGAACCTTCTTGCTTCTAACTTATACATTGCCTTTATAGTGGTTCTCCAAGGTCTCCCATATTTGCTTGGTCGAAATGCAATGTTGAAGCTTGCCTCCTTCTTCATTTGACATGGAGGAGATTAGATTGATCATTGCTTTTCTATTTTTATGATTCTCCTCTTTTTGAGTAGTGTTCCAATCATCTCTAGCAAGAGTAGTTACCACACCATCAATGGTAGCTTTGGGTGGTTCCCAACCTTTTAGGACAATGTCCCAAAGTTTGATAGAATCACAATCTAGATAAAGCTCTATTTTGAACTTCCAATGAGGATAGTCACTACCATCAAAGAATGGTCTAAGAGAAGAAATATTTTGAGATTTACTCCCCATGATCTTATATTCTAGCAATGAAGTTCCTAGAATTCAAGCTCTGATACTAAATGAAAATGCCCTAAAGGGAGGGGGTGAATAGGGCTATCGAATAATAATCAAAATTAAAATAAATCAAACACAAATTAAAAGAATGTTGAAAAGGAAGAATGATAAACACAATGACTTAAGGAGTTCAGATTCTCAACAATCCTACGTCTCCACCTAACTTATCCCCAAGTTAGGATTTTTTAATCCCACACAATCTTATTCATAAGATTGAGATTACATAAGAGTTTAAGGCTCACTCTTTCAACTTTACAAACAAGAGTTTATAGGCTAACTCTTAAACTGAATCCAAGTGTTTTAATGGCTAAACACTTAAACCAATTCTTTTAGAATAGAAACTCACTTCCCGTTTTATCAAACCCAAAAATACAAGAACATGAATCTCTATTCTAATCACTCACTAACTCTCATAAGAGTTTAAACAAAATAAAATGAAGTTTAAAGGGAATTAGAGCTTAAATAAAGATTTGATGATTTAAGAATGTGTGTGAGTGCTTGTTATCTTCAAATTAAGCTCTTAAGATTGTTTATATAGATAAACAACTCAACACATGTCTGTTGGAGCCAATTATGATGTCTCTAACGTCTTCAAAAAATCAATTTGATTTAAATTGACTTTGTGCTTCTAGAATGCTGCTCACGATCATGATCTATTGGTCATGATCGTGACTGATAGAAAAATAGCCATTGGACTTGAATTAGACCGTTGAGTCTGAAAGGAAGACTGGTCACGAGCTGCTAACAGTCCTGAGGGCAGACCGTGAGCGGCTCAGACTTGACAATGAGCTGAGACGCCTATTTGATTATGATGTGAAGAAGCTCGTGATTTCTACCTGTGACCCTATCACGATCACCTCATAATAGTGAGGGCAGATCGTGAGGGGCACAAAATGTTGAAAGAAAGAAGCCCTGTTTGAAGCTTGGCTCATGACTGTAGCTCACGATCGTGATTTCAAATCGTGAGGGCAGCAAATAGTATTAAAATTGCATATTTTTTAAGCTTTAAAGCCTTTAAATAGTTTTGAACATTATTGCAATTTTAGATGGACCTATTATACACTTAACAAACAATATTAGTTTAATTAAATTATTTGTCAAAGATCAAAATACAAAGATTGAATAAACCATTTAAGGTCAACACTTTATCACTTTTATCATTTTATTTGCACTTTTCCATTTCAATTTCCTAATATTTGCCTTATCATAAAAATTTTATTTTTTATCATAAAAATGATGACTTCACACTAAAATACCCAAATTCCAAAACCTTGCATCATGCATTTCCATTAGCTTCCTTGTTTGATTATGTGTTTAATTACCTTTATTTATTATTTCAATTATGGATGAATGAGATATATAAAATTGTTCTAAGTGTGATGTGTGTTTGTATGTGTATGAAAGCTAACCCTTGTTTTGCAGGTTTATTAGAATAGGTTTATTTTATTTCCTTTTTATTATCTTAATGTAATTAATAGAATAGGCTTTTTCCAAGGCAATGTAATCCTTAATCCCAATTCCCCTTTTTATTTTCTATTTTGGATGTATTTATTAGAATAGGCTCTTTTCTTAGGTTGTAATCCTTAATTCCTTTCCCCTTTTTTTATTTTGTTTATTTGCTTGTTTATTTTTATTATTCTTGCATGCTTGTGTGCTATGTGCTTACTTGCTTAGACGATCATTTGCATGATTGACAGATGCTTGCTAATTTATTTATTATGTGATGAATGTTCGCCAATCCAACTATCCCGTGCTTTATTTTCAATTAAACTAACTAAGGATCAAGTGTGGTAAATGCATTATAAAACCAAAACTAGGGTGAAGTAATGAATAAATAGGAAATGTGTATGATAAGAAATAGGATAAGTAACTCCTACCCACCGAACCTGGATTCTCTCGTAAAGGAAGTGGATTTTCAATTCACTTTCTCTCGATTCAGATCCTCTAATCTAAAAGGCCTAATTAGGCAGACCCTCCTACAAACAATAATAACAAAACCGGTAGATGGTCGCCATTAGCCTGTGTGCCCCAATAAACGCATCGATCCTATAACAATCCCCGTTGATCACACATGTTATATGTATATATAAGATATATATGTTGTAACATACTATATGCATCTGTGATATGTATATATGTAAAGATGCCATGCAATATATATATATATATATATATATATATATATATATATATATATATATATATAATTAGCTAATGTGCAAAGTGAGACTTTAATAATCAAAGACCCAAAAATCTTCCAAACTAAATTTAGGTCTAGGCTCTCCATTGGAGCAATAACTTGAATGGTTTTGGGATTGTGTACATCAGCTATGGATACATAAGGGTGTATATAAGGCCTAAGAGATTCATGTAGTATTATTGTTAAGTATAAGATGTTGTGGGTGTATGAATACACTAAGGCCAATAATGGCAAACAGGAGTACTTAAGGTTTGTAGTGTTCAAATCCATACATTTTCACTGATCCAGTGGTGTGGACCTAACTAATGCCAAAAGCTAAGAATGACAATGTGTACCTGAGGTCAGTAACATTAGGAGCCGGATTGATGGAACATCATATGAGATGTGATGGACAAGAGTTGTCCACTTAATGAGAACTAATATTCCAAGAATGGCAATGTGTACCTAAGGGATATTAGTGACTCATTAAGAACTCCATCACCCACTAGAAATTCGTCCAACAAGGGATTTCTGTTTCCTACTTTGGAAGTGTATGATTCGCCAAGTTAGTGGGATGCCATTACGATTAAAGACCAAATCTAATGGTAATAAAAAATTATGTCATATAACTAATTAATCTTGTTACCTTTGCAAAAACTTGATAATATGAGACCATCAAACCCATTTTCAATCACACTCAACCAACATAGGCTCACGGGCCCTAATTTCAAAGATTGGCTAAGGAACCTAAAAGTTATTTTAGCTTTCGAAAAAATACTATATGTATTAGAACAATGCCAACCCGGTTGACTTCTCGAAAATGCTTCCCAAGAGGAGCGTGATACTCTAGAAAAATGAAAGATGATATGCAAGCATGTTGCATAATGTGGGCTTCTATGAGTACCGAAACTCATCAACAACATGAGAAGTACACAAGTGCAAAGGAAATCCTACTTTACCTACAAGAGTTGTTTGGTGAACATAGTAGGACTGCTCAATATGAGATATCAAAGTGGCTTTTTCATGCTAAGATGAAGGAGGGTGAGGATGTGGGAGTCCATGTAAACTCCATGATTAAAGCTATGGAGAGCTATAGTGTCTAGACTTTATAATGGACTTCCACCTCCAAGTGGATTTGATCCTTCAATCCCTTCCTGAATCTTTTGGGCAAACCATTACCAATTTTCATATGAACAAAATAGAGTGTACTCTTACGGAGCTTTTGAACATGCTTGTGACGGCCCAAAAGGCTATCCAAGGGAATAAAGGGAAGGAGATTGCACTTATTACCTCTTCTAGTAGGACTAAAAAGAAAGGCAATAATAAGAAGAAAGACAAGTATTGTTAAGCCCACGGGTGGTATTGCCAAGAATAAGGGCAAATCAATTGTGAGGGAAGAGCAAGGTAAAGGAAAGTGTTTCTATTGCCAAGGTGAAGAACATTGGAAGAGGAATTGTCTTAAGTTCCTTGAGTCTTTTAAGACAAAGGGAAAGGGCAAGCAAGGAGAAGGTGAGACTTTCTCTAATTTATTTGCTTCTAAATGTTCTAAGAGCTCACCTAATGCATGGGTATTGGATACTGGTGCTATTTCTCACATTTGTTCATCCTTGCAGGATTTAGCAAATAAGAGAAGGTTGAGGCCTAATGAAGTGACCTTAAAACTGTGAAATAGAGCAAGTGTTGCGGCCAAGCCTATAGGATCCACTTCTATTGATTTATATAATCATATTTTTTTTATTGGATGATGTATTTTATGCACCTAATGCCTATAAAAACATTATCTCTATTTCTAATTTAACTAGAAAGGGTTATGAATTCCATTTTAAAAAAGACGTTTGTAAAATTTACTTTGGAAATGAAATGGTAGGCATGGGTTATTTAATACATGGTTTATATTGTGTTGATGATATATCCAATAACAATAAGCCTCAAATTAATGTGAGTAACACAAATGCAATACTAATTGAAAATGCCTCTAACTCCAAATATCTATGGCATTTAAGATTATGTCACATTGCGGAGGATAGGATCAATCTGCATCCAATCCGACTTGTGAGGCTTGTCTTCAAGGCAAGATGACTAGATCACCATTTATTAGACAAATGGCAAGAGCCAAGGATGTGTTGGAAATCATACATAGTGATGTATGTGGACCATTTAATTAATAAAAGGTGAGTTGGAAAAAACTCTTTTAGGTGTGACTTACTAGGTTCATTTCTAATTGGCAATGAGAATATAATATCAACTTTTGATATTACTTGAAACTCTTTTAAGCCTAAATGTGAAAATCCCAAACACGTGACGTACAAGTCCAAGCGCATGCACGGGGGTTTAAGTGCATTAAACACATGTCTGAATGCATAAAAAATACCCTTCCCTCACTCTTATATCTATAAATAGCAATCTATAACTCATTTTCAGAGGGGACTTTTCGAAAACCAAGTCGTTACTCTACTTTAAAGACTTGGGATATCTAAAAACACTATCTAACAGTCTCTTTTCTTGCTTAGTAATTGATTAGTCTCACCGTTTCTCACCAAATCGAGCCTCATTATTGTTAAAGCATGCTCCAAAGGTAATAACACATGCATTACATGCATTTTCTACATGAATTTGATAAGGATAACTCTTAAATCACAAAGCAAGTGCTTTTAATCTCCTAAAAACTAGTTTAGACAACTCTTTGAGGACTAAATAATCACTTTTGCACGTTTAATTTTTTTTTTTTGTAAATATTGCAATTTCTTTTTTACTCCAACTCTCTTTTTTATTTTATGCAGCTAGTAGTTATGAAAATTATGTATTTTGTGTGGTGAGACTGGTAATATTGTGTTCTATTTGTTTGCATTTTTGTGATTCAATACATTATGCTGCATTTTCTCTATGCTGAGAATACAAATCTATTAAAATGAATTCATTTTAGTTACAAAATTTGTATTTTTAACATTCTGTGTGTTATTTTTATTGAAAATCATGTTCATTATCATTTCTGCATAATTTGAATATAATTTCTACATTTCTCTCATAAAAATCATATCTTCTGCACATTTTTGTAAAAACATTATTTTCTACATATTTTTAGTTACAACTAAAAAATGAGACTCTGATAATAAATCTGCAAATTTTAATGTGATTTTTCTTCTTCATTATTTTTGAATTAAAATCAGTGTTTTCATCAAAATCTACATATTTCATGTTAAAATCATTATCCTACTATAAAAAAAAAAAATAATATTTTGCGCATTTTTATCATTTTCCATAAATTTTTACATTACAAATTGTATTTTCATCAAAATATAAAAATTTTATGTTCAAAATCATCAATTTCAGGATTGCCATCATCAAAATAATGTTTTGCGCATTTCTATATTTTTCTTTATTAAAAATTACATTTTCATCATCATTAAAACATTAAAATTTTAAAATGGCCAAATATGCATCTAGAGCATGCATTTTCATCATTTGCATTCAAAAATGCATTTTTATCATCAAGATTGTATTTTCAGCTAGAACTTCATTCCTTGGTCCAATGATGCCTTCATTGTGCATTTTGTTTCATTTCATTTATCAACATTTTGCTTCATATTTTAGGTTGTTAGAAAATATCAACATTTCAGAATAATTCTCCATCATATTGTATCATTTTTATGCCATATTTGCATTCTTTAAATTCTTTGATTTTTCATGCTTGCTTCCTACCTCTTTAAGTGAATGGATGAATGCACATGCTTATGCTAATCCTTGTTTTGCAGGTGTATTTTAGATCTAGAACTAAATTTACATTTCTGTACTTTTTCTCTTTCAAATGTATTTACTAGGAAAACCTTGTAATAATTGTAATTAATGTTTTTACATTCTGTTATTATTTGTTGTGCGTATATGTGTATATAAACTGTTATTCCAAAATTAGGGTGACGCGGTAGCCATATATATATATATATGTATGTATGTATGTATATCTTCTGAATCTAGAATCTCTGCTGGGGATGATACTCATTGAGTGACCCAATGTTGTCCCTCACATTAATTTTCTCGAGAAATCGAGTGGCGACTCCATAAACATAAAACATCTTTCGTCCTCCCGAGACTTAACACTTGTCCCTGTCCCATAAACAGAACGGGTGTCCCTTTCGGTAAAGTTTTCATGTTCCTTTTTTTCCTCAAAGCAAAATTTGGTCGCTTATAGTGGCAACTCCTCTAAGGATGCTAGTTAGAAAGATCAATTTGAAAATGACTATTTCTCATTACATAATACTCAATTACATGAAGCCCTTCACACTGTATTTTTCACAGCACATCACACTTGCACCACCGGTCCGTTATCAACTGACGATGATGAAAAGTTATTTACTATGATTCCATATGAGTCATAGGGTGACCGATTCAGATTCATCACCTTTAGCCTCGACTCATTTATGAGTTATCAAAAGAATGCTAGACTCACTGACCTGAGTCCGTAACCCTAGTCATGGGGGGGGGGGGGGGGCATTCTCACTAAAGGAGCCTCTTAGCCTTTTACCCTTAACTCAACCTATGTAAATAAACCAGTAGAAACTTCCCCTACGGCTCCACCTAGTTTAACATGCTAACCTTGTCTTGATGATGTTTACTTGATCTAACACTCATTTGGTTATCCCTTTTTAATATTTAGCAAAATAAGTTAAGACTTATGATTAGATTATATATGTTCATTTCGAAAAGAAACAAGTGATAAACCTTTGAAAGAATTCGATATGACCTCTGGTAAATGCGTTGAATGTTGACATAACATGCATTAAGACTGATCCCTCATGTTAACCATATTTCATTGTTCACATGATTGCATATGAACTATGAACATCATTTGTGATACTGCAACTTACATATTACGTCAGCATTATATGTTTACTTTGGGTTATATAGAAATCATTCTTCGATTTATTATTTGTATTCTTTATTAATGAACACACATAGTCTAGTTTGAGAGCGGAACTATAGTCCCCTATTGATTAATGGATTAAAACCCACCTAAGGAAGAGACTGAACAACCACATGGAGTAACAAGGTTGGAAGGGAGAGCTCGCCTATGATTGGTTTGTTCCCTGTGCAAGAAATACTAACCGGTTTTCTTGAATTCTTTTTCAATCACACATACATAACATACATATAGAAAAGCATACACTAACCCATGTTCTTTTGCAATAATTCTACATTATTACAATAAGGTTATGCATGAGCACCCAGTGTATACGCGCTCACCCTATTCTTTTATAGGCACACACCATGCATACATGATTCATTCTTGTTTATTCTTTCTTACTAATGTGCATAAACATAGCTCTACATGAGCCTCAACGTAGACTAATTAATCATATTTATTACAGTCCCAATATGAGTGATCAAGACAACACTTCCTATCAATAATTTGAAGATAGCCTAAGAGAGGGGATTCAGAAATTGCTTAATGATGGCACTATGGCCGAGATCCTCCAAGCCCAAATTAAAGCTACCAATGCTCAAACTAGAAACACCCGGGAGAGGAATCATATTATTAGCATGTTAAATGAAACTTCGAGTTTTGACAATTCAAAAGTGGATAAAGGAAAGGGCATTCTCCACACTCCTGTGTAAGTCAACGTTTATGATGAATACTACCACGCTTTTAGAAGTGCACCACAATAACCAGCTGCTAAGATAGCTAACCTAACTAAGCCTGAATCGACAGGGGAGGTCAAGTTATTAACTAACCGAATGGCTCATCTAGAGTTTGCACTTAAAAACAAAGGATCAGAAAGGTCCAAGAGCTTTACTAATTTAGCTCTATTCAAGGATGAGCCACTTTTTGATAACTTCAAATTATCAAATTTTACCAAATTTGATGGCATTGGAGGCCCAAAAGTAAATCTGAGGTAGTACGCCACCTTTATAGCTGCAATTAAACTTACTGAATCATAAATTGTTTGGTTCTTTCTCACATTACTAGAAGAGCGACCAAGGGCTTGGTTCTTCAGTCTTGAAAATGAAATTAAAAGTGATTGGTTATTATTGATGCTGAAATTCATAAAGTAATATGATTACAACAGTTAGCTGGATATAACTTGGAGAGATCTTGAAACCATTAAACAAAAGCCTAGTAAATCATTCTCTAATTACATTATAATGTGCCGGTCTCATCTCTGATTACAATTAGTTGGAATGAGAAGTTGTCCACTTAAAGACAAATAAATAGAGTTAGTAATTAAAGGTGCACTGCCTCATCTCCGAAAATAACTGTTGTTTGCTCACTATCCTGACTTTTGGGTCCTCCATTAAGCTGGGATTAGGATTGAAGATTTAGAATCCTAACAAACTAGAACACCTTTCGAAGAAATACATAAACCAATATCCAAAGCCAAAACACTTATACCCGTGCAGCTGAAGTCAACCAAGTCCAGCCAAACACCTATAGCCCACTATTTGTTAGTGTCATCAATAAACCAATTAGAAAGTACTCAAACTTCAACCTCCTATTGTCTAAAGTATTCTAAAGACTCCAACAAAAAAATCTCCTACAACCTCATGAACCAACGCCACTTCCAAACCTATTACCTCCTCAAATAGATCCAAACCTCTACTGCCATTTCCATCAAATACCTGGCCACAATACATGCACTTGTAGAACTCTTAAGAATTTTTTTCAAGGCCTTATTGACTCCGAAAAATTGATGATCCTTAGAAAAGACCTAATGTCAAAACCAACCCACTCCCAAACTACCGAACCATGCCTTCACTATCAACCAACATAATCTTATTTGGCTTACCTGAAGCCTTTGTTGAATAATCAATCCAAACCATCCAACAACCCCAAAAGGAAAAAGAAACCAAGGAAGAGAAAGAACTCTTAATGATCTTAGAAGCTAAGCTTTTGAGCTTGATTTATGACTGCTATGACTCTAATAAGGATGAAAAAGACCCTTCCACCTTTGAGTACATCTTAGTTCCTCGAGCATTCTTACCACATTTGATGATGTAAAGGAGAATGAGGGATGTAGCTTTCCCTATGAATGGTGAAGAGATTGACTACCTTCCGTCGTATGAGACTGATTCTGATGAATGCCTCAATACTGTACAAAATAAACCCAAAGTGTGGGATCTATTGGGTCAGCCATCTGAAAAATTTGACTATAAAGTAAAATATAATGCGCCACCATATGCTCATATTCATTGGGAAGTCATCGTGCCCTTAGGTTGGGGAGAGGAATTTGATGAAAAAGGCAGAATAGTAAGAGTTGTTCAAGGTCCTCAAGTCATAGGAATTGACATATGGTATGACTCTGATGAAGAAGCCAAGAAAAATGAAGGGGTTCAAGCATAGGAAGAATATAAAATTATTTTCTAGGACAAGAATAATAATGCATTATCCATAAGTGAATAGACAGTGAAGTTAAGTGATAATGAACAAGCAACTGAGAAACTACCACTTTCAATCAACCATGTGACTCATAGTGGGAGAGTTTACCAAGCTCTTAAGAAGGAAAAAGAACTATCAAATGGGAAAGAAGTGTCAAAGGAGAGTTGTTTGATTTCGACTAGGGAAGAAGATGATGTAGTCCTTAGGCAACTTAAGAAGACTCAAGCACAATTCAGTATATGTGATCTACTCATGGCATCCAAGAAACATCGGGATGCATTAGTCAAAGCACTTGACAATGCCAAAATAGCTACTGACGCCTCACATTGTGAGATGATATTCCATGATTATAGCTCCTTCTAATGTTATCACCTTTTCTGATGAAGATTTACCTCTCAAAGGAAGGGTTCATAATCGCCCTATATTCATACAAGCAATTGTCAAGTCTAAGAAGACTTTATATGTTATAGTGGATGACGGGTCAACCGTTCAGTGTTTGCCCTTTAAGATTACTACACAAGTTTAGGATAAATATTGAAGACCTAGAGTGTTGATGCTAGTGGGACCGACTCGGCACTCTTTAGATCACAAACTCATTTTCCTTATTATGGGAAAACAGATGGTAGTGAGGGGAGTACTAAAAGAGCTTAGGGATGACATAAATGCACTTATAACCCTTTACTCAAGCAGGAGAAATAGGGAGTCGCCACTTGGTATCACCCGAGAAATCGTCCATTTTAAGGACTTAGGCGAACTCGGATCCCTCGCTTGGAACCTCATTCGCCCATTGGATAAAGCATTAGGTTCAGATGTTGATGTCAATAGGATTAGGTTCTTTTGTTCAAGGCATCTCCATACCACCCAGATGCTGAGCATTGTAGGCCTTACTTTATTGTACAGTGCTTCTAAGAACTATGTACTATTATACATTAACTTCTACTATGATAAAATGATGCATGAACAGGGCAAAATGACAAAATATTATAATGATGCATGATCATGGAAAATGCTAAGCTAATGCACATATATGTCATAGTATATGATAATAGCATACAAGCATAAAATTATAAACATGGAAAAATAATGAAACATGTAAACATGTAAACATGGTAAATCTTTATGTTATGGCAATATCACACAAGCATGGCATCCAACATGAAACATGACAAAAATATTGTTCATGAATATATTATAAACATACCAAATAAATAAAATGCAAATAAAGCAACAAAAGGGAAACAATTAACCCATGGCATGACGATTATTGCAAATTTATATTATGTATAAACATGTGCATGTAAAACTAGAAAATATGAAAAATAAATAAAAGCAATAAAAAGTAATAAATTTAAAAGAGAAGGGAGATGAATGGCTAACACATTTCGTGAATATCCTCTCAAATTTTTCTTTTTTCTTTTTTATTTTTTTTACCATAAAATTGGATTTTTTTAAAAGCACCCTAAATTGGTAATATTTATGTAAATTACTGACTTAGTGTATTTTAATATACTTTAATGAATTTTAAGTGTATACATATGTGTATATTTGTTGTATTAAAATAGTGGGGAATATTTTATTCTAAAGTAATATTATTTAATTATTTATGAGATTTGATTATTTGGATAATTTTATTAAATTTAATTAATTTTCAAATATATATATAATGTTAAGTGTGTATATAAATAGGTGTGGTGGAGAATAAATATTGGGAAGATATTTTATTTTTAAATTATATTATAATTGTACTTTTGTACTTATATGAAATTAAAAGGTGGGAAATTTTTAAGGAAAAGTATATTTTAATATTATTTAAAAAAGAGAGAGAAAGGAAAACGGTGAGAATGAGTGGCATTTCTTGAGGTGGATTCGACTTGCATGTGAATAAAAAAGGAGTCTCTATCATTTAATCTTCCCATAGGAGCAAGCATAATTAAATTTCATCACTTGGAGCTGAAGATCAAGAAGGGAATAGAAGCAAACAAAAAAAAAAAAAAAGAGGAAGAAGAGCTCTTGATTCAGATGGGTTTCGGTGAAGCTTTAGCAAGGAGTTGATCGAGGCCATAGAACGAGCCTGTTAAAGCAGCAAGAAGAGAAAGGAAATCGGGTCTTGAAGGTGAGTGAATCACACCTCTTTCTCTCGAACTAATTCTGAGTTATTTTTCAGAATCCTTATTGCTGGGATTTGAACTCTTGTTTACTTCTTGAAATTCTGTATTATGGAATTTGCTACTTTTTGTGATGATTGGTTGTTGTGAACAAATCGTTTGTACGAGTCTAATGTTCTTGTTTGATGTTTGCTTTCAGTTGAATTCTGATTTTTGGGACAACCATGAAAGTGTTATTGGCAACATTGTTGCTGTCATTCAAATTTCTTCGGTTCAGAGTTCGAATATCTTCCCTTTTTCCTGTTTAAATTGGACGTGAAATAGCTTGATTCAGAATACCAATTTATGTTGTTATTTCCGGGTTTAGCTGCACCCTTTTTGCTATGTAAATATGCTGAACCAATTGTTTTGAATCATTAAAAATTTACCCAATTCGTTGTCAATAAAATCATTGTTGTGCATATCGAGTTTGCTGCTGAAATTTCGTTCCTAAACAGCCCCAAAAGTCACAGGATTCTGTGTAAAATTGGTTGTAAGATTTTCCTTTGAAACTTGTTAAAGGGGTTGCTGTCATATATGCTAAATTTCTGCAAAATTCTGTGTGTTAAAGTGCAGATTTTTGTGTGTTATAAGTGCAGAATTCTGTGAATTGCAAGTGCAAAATTCTGTGTATTACAAGTGCAGAATTCTGTGTTAAAGTGCAGATTTTTGTGTGTTATAGTGCAGAATTTTGTGAGTTGCTAGTGCAGGAATTACTGCTTAAACAATTTAATTACAATGCTTTGTAACTGAACAAAGAAAAAAAGATTTAAAAACAAGTAGAGAGACATGCTTTGCTGTTGAAGCATTCATCTACTGAAAAAGAAAATTTTCCAAAGATCTGTATAAATATGTATTTTTGGAAAATTGTTGGAATTTAGTGAATTATTTGATTTTAATTGAAATTGTTGTTAATTATTCTGTTTTAGACTATTTTTGAATTAATAAAAGTATGAAAAATAATTTTTATTATTATTTCCAATTATTAGTTAATTTGCGATAATTTTGGAATAATATATGAA